>CABEEJ010006027.1:0-10117 GCA_901482245.1 Timema douglasi | reverse complement strand
CCCCCCCTTTTCAATATATATCCCAAGTAAATTCAAAACCCATGTATAAAAAGATACAGCTGCTACCATCAGTTTGGCAGTTTTAAGTAATGAAGACATTAATTTAATATAAAACCGAAACGCTCTAATTTTGCAGTTAATATTTTTCTCTGTCACACAAAAAAACTCTTTTATAAAAATATATTAGCTAACATTAGGTTCATTTGTGATTTCGTAAAGAAAAGAAATGCCAGGATAGTAAAGCCAAGTTACACGTATAAGTAAAAATGGATAAAATTTCATAGTTGAATTGTAAATTTAGTTTGGACACGAGGTGGTTTTCCAACCACAGTTCATATTTTATCTTAGCCATATCTTTATTCACAGTAGTAAAATTAAAAAACTGGACATTTATTAACAAGTTTTCGTGTTGTGGTTTGAATAAAAAATTATATTTTTAAAACTCCGTTAAAACATTGTTGTGATTTAACCAACCCTAGTTTGAAGTTCCAGTAAGCTGACTTTCAAAGTATGAGCCTTGACAGGGTTGGTACATACACTTGGTTTACCCAGAAAGGTAACAGGCTTACCTTGCATGGTTCAACTATGGTGTAATCTAGAAAATAGAAACACAGCATAGCCAAAGCGAGGGGGGGAGGGGTATGAAGGATAACCCCCCCTCCCCCACATCTCCTGGACATTTCCCGAAATTCTTAATATTGATAGAAAAAGAGTGTTTAAATAAGTTAGTTTACAAAACTATTTTATCTTAATTTTATTCTGCAATACTATCTTTAGAGATAGTAGTTTACCATCTAAAAACATCCAATCTTCAAAATTTATTGGCGGAAGGCCACTTAAAATAGTTTCTAAAGGTATCTTAATTTTCAAAAAATTCCAGGCGAGAATCATTCCAGATAAATTCTAAGGGAGCCCAATTTTCAAACATAGACTGCGGGGAAGAAAAGTTCTTAAATACTATTTTTGTTATTTCGCCCCCTCCCCTTTCCTCTTTCATACAGATAAGGTTCTGCCACCACTTTTCAAAACAATTTTCTTATTTTTCAGAAGTCTAAACATCATGTTATAAACTTAAAATTTTAAACCTCCCCAAAATTAAACTCTCCTTACGCCCGTGAGACAGAGTGTAGTCTGACGAGGTAAAACTACTACTATTCGGGGTAAACTGAGTGTATTTGTAAACAAGAACATTCTCTAAAAGTAAAGAAATTGGGTGTGACGTGAAAAGTCAAGGGTAAGTCAGAGAAATTATAAAATATTGAAATTTTCAATTTTTTTAAGCATTAATTTGTGAAATATAAAGTAGGCTAGAGAATATCACTAGATGTAAACTATTAGTTTTATCCCCATTTAGTGTGATTTATTGATGATATTTATGGCAAGAATTTAATAGAAGGTAATGAAAATTATTTGATTTTGTATGTATCATTTTATTATAAAACACCTTCCTGTGAAAGTACACATTATTTGGTCTGGAAAGCCTGGGGAATTAAAGGACTTTTAAGGCGGATGCTTTGTCAGCGCTGTTTGAATGTATGTAAAAAATATATTAAATTGTATTAGCAGAAATCAGCCAGCGTTAAAATTTTATCAGTCATTACCCTTGATAATATATTTTAAAGTGAAAGCACACCAAAATATAGGTCCAATGTTTAATCATTAGACTTAAGTTACAAATGGTATGGTAGGTGACCTGGCGGTCTAGGGGTAGGGTGTCAGACTTCTGTGCTGGCGGCCGGGGTTCAATCCTCGGTCCCGGCATAGATTTATCTGATTACCAAACCCTTCCTTCACCTCTGACAAGACATCTTGTGAATGTGGGGAATGCCAGGCCTCCACCGTGGTTCGGATTCCACGTTAAACTGTAGGTCCTCCATTTCATCTCACAATCACCCTACCATTACACATTAGCGTAAGTGCGTATAACCCGAACGGGTAGTAAGACGCGGTGCTAATAATAATAATAATAATAATAATAATGATAATACATATGGTATGTGGGGTTATTATTAACGACCTTAGTGTCTGATAGTTACAAAAGCTACTAAAACTACATTCATATATTCATGTAGGAAGCCATATGACCATTTAATTTTCTGTATAGTATGGCGGATGAATAGTAGGAAGGGTCAAAGTACATTAGAGGCATTCTATGACGTTTGTAAAACATTATTATAACTTATTTATTTCAAAGTTATAAAAAGTGTGGGTGGGTAAATAATATGATCGCTTCTCATTCTCTGTCGAGAGACCAAAAATACATTTAAAATGTGATAGTAACAAAAGTATTGTAATATCACCTATCAACAATTGTGTTTTCCCTTAAAACTTTCAAACGAACATTATATCTGTATTTGAGAGATGTATCCTGTATTGAATACTATAGGAAGACATTTTGATACTTAAATGTTTTCCTCCCAGGTGTTTTAAGCCCTCCACTCACATCCTCCCTAATATGTAGGCCTAATAAGTTGTGGATAGCCCTGGAAGACAGTAAGACCCACGGCACGCCCACACATGTAAAACAAAAAATAGGAAATATGTACTGTATTTGGTTGCGTGCACTAAACTTTACGATTATTTTTAAAACTCCTCTCGACCAAAGTTCCCTTCTAAGCTGTCACACTATACACACTAACAAAGAAAGAAATACAAAAATGTACTACACGTGAAAAATAAACCACCTTCAAATAGGTTCAAAAATAATCCAGGGCCTAAAGTTTTACTGGGTCAGGACTTCTGGAGTTGAGCCCCCCTCCTCCAACACACACTTTCAAAGATCTTCTAGAGCCCCTGTGTGCGCATGCGCGAGTTCAGAAAAACGAACCGTAACCGAAGTTACCTCATGTCAGATCTCAATTTTACAGGACTTATTTGCCAGGCGGGTGAATATGGAAGGGAATTTAAAAATTCTATAAAAGGACAAAATCATCATAAAAGAGGTATACTAACATACTTACATTTAAAAATACCTTTGTTTTGCACTTCTTCTAACTAGTCGTCGGGATAGTCTCATATAATTACACCAATGAGATAAGAATGAAAAAGGTAGCATTTAGAGTAAATGTACCAGCATACGCGTTGATGGAGACTAGAAAATCATTTAGGAGCAAACATACTCAGTACATCCGACTGGGATTCCAACCCCAACTTACTGGTCAAAGGTAATACAGTATATTGTGATAGTGACGCCTTAGACCGTTCTGCCACCGATGCGCGTGCAAGAAGGATTACAATAATGTTTCAGTAGTTAACTGTTCTGTTTTCATATGTATTTCTCTGAACAAGTTTACCGACTGTTGTCAGCTCCAGGAGCTGGTTTTACACACCCAGCGGATGGATTTGTTTCAGTCAGCCCAGTGACAGCTGATAGTCACAGCAAGTGCAGCTGTACGGTCGAAATAGTTTTTATGACACGATTTCTGCACGGTTTGTTTCGACTCGCTACCAGTGAATAACTGCCTTTTGATTTGTTAGGTAGATTGAACTATGCATATGGTAGAGCGAGGCTATTTGGGTCATTTAACTATAATTAATTCCAAAATATAATTTAGAGAAATATGTAAACAATATATAAAAGTTCAACAATAGCTAATTAATTATACTAAGTGAAAATGTATCTGAAGAATGCATATTATGTATAAAATACTTCACAAAATTTCATATGAATTTCAACTAACGTTTTTTTGAAAAATTAATTAATGAATAATTAAATGTATTTCAAAATAGTATAGTAAAATTAGTATATATTACATGCATACAAAATGTTCATGTGCGTTTTCCAGAGTTGAGCTACTACTTTAGAAACATAATCTTCATTAATCCACGATTTGCAGTTATGGCAGTGAATTCAATCTCTAAAGATATGAAAGTAAAGGGGGGGGNATAATAATCTCCAGCTAGGTGTTGGGGGTGGATACAAAATTATTATTATTATTACTTTCCAGAGCTGCGAGATCCTGCGTTCAAAAATGTCCCCATAAAACTGTAAAATTAATTTAGGTGTTGGGTGTAGTTAGGCAAACTATTCTGCAGTCATGTGTGGAGGAATATCATACCTCGCGGGCTCAGTGAATTATAAGTTGCTACCTTTCAATCTCGACGGAGTGTACATAGTGGAGCCATTCATCCCCTTTACATCTTGCCTGTACTCCTGTTCCATCACCCGCCTTGGTGGAAGCGCCATCAAAGCACACAGTTACTACATTTTCCTACCTAACACCATATTTTCAATGATTCTTTTGATTTAATTAAATATGTACTTTGCATTTGTTTTTTGCAGCCATTCTAAGACATTAAATTTAATTAAATCACCATGATTCGCCCTTCCTGTTTAGAGTCTGGTCGAACACTGCTCTCACGTGACACGTAGACTTACTACATACTCACGTGACGCGATGCATATATCTACATATTTAATTCTCGGTGACCGAAAAAAGCGCAAACGATAAAAGCACACATGAAAATTCCGCACATAAAAAAACCCCACTGTCATAAATACGCACAGGAAAAATGCACACAAGGGTAAATGCCCGCGCGAAAAATGCTCACATGGAAGAAGCCCACCCGAAAAATTGTTCACATTAAAAATGCTCACATGAAAAAATGCTCACACCAAAAATATTATAAATCAAGGTTAATTTTTAACGGAATTCAAGTTTGATTGGGGTTTTGCATCACTAACTTTTTAGTTTTCACTTGTAAAGTGTGCGTTTGATTTATTCTTGTGCATTCATAAAGTTTGCATTCACTTTTTTGGGTCTTTTGGTTAATTTAAAGTATTCTTTTAAATTATAAGTGTCATTTTATGGATAATGTTTTGACACATTTTAGGTCATCAAAATCCTGGCCCTGGTACAACATAACCACTGTTTACAACAAGTGCTTAGGGTTCAAATAAAATACAAAATATATCAAAATAGAGTTATAATGGTTATTATGCATTTAAGTTAGATCTACATGCTGGTGTGGTTTAAAAAGTAGGCTACATCTTACATAAAATAAAGACTATTACTCTAAAAATTCTAAATTGGAAGTCGACATTTTAATACGAAGTGTTGACCCTTGGGGACCAATATCAATATATTTACTTTCTCGCTACCTTCCTTACAGGTAGAGCAAAGTTGTTTCCGCAATGCCGTCTGTCTGTCTGTCAATTTGTACCTCGGGCTAGAGCCGGAACTATTTTACCGATTGGGTTAAGACTCGGTATCTAGGGTTTTCATCAGTGGCGTATTCTCTGGGTATGATAGTCCTCCGCCGTATACCCATAATCATATGGACTAGTTTTTTGTTTAATTCAATGCTGGGTGTGAGCTATGTAAACACTAATGTTTAAATTGTTAATAAATATAATTGTAATGAATTATTAATTTTAAAACTAATATTGGTTCATATTCAAAGAATACTGTGTTTTAAGTAATTATTCTTCCAAAAGGTTCTACTCAGCACAATAGGAAACCCAGGGCTTGCTGCTTGAAAACCACAAGGCAAGCTAGGGAGGCTCTAATCACCTTGCCCAATGACTAGGGGGTTGCAACACATTCCTTTACGCTCGCCCATAAGTAATTGGCCAATGAGCTCGAGTTTTTACACCCCAGGTCATGCTGTTCTTGTGAAGCAAGTTAAGCATTGTGCCGACTATTGAAAAAAGATTTAAGATCACAATGTTTATTTATTAAGCTAATTTAGTATAGTTTAAGTAAAAATACATACAATATATATAATTGTAAAATAATATCTAGTATAAGTAACAAGCTTTAAATTATACACTAATTAAATACATTGAGTTATGTTTAGGTATTCTAGTCACATGTATTATCATGTATTTGGCAAACACGTTTAATCACTCTTTCAAATTTAGACATTTCAGCACTTATAGAGGGTGTGAAGGAGCGGGTGACGAGGCTATTTTAACCGTAGTTGATGGCAATTCTTGTTTTTCTTTAGTAGAAAGGATCGTGGAGTTGTAATAGTGTTCTTTTAGTTTTTGTTTTACATTAACGACTTTGGTCATTATGATTTTATATAACTATATATCAAAGAATCCCAAAAGTCAAGAGTGTGTTTTCACCATTTCCAGATGATTTAAAAGATAACGGCAAAATAAAATATATTTTCTTATAATTTTCTTAATCAGTGGCGGACCAAGCCATTTACTTTGGGGGGGGGAGGCATTCAATCAAGGCTGTAGCAAGAATTACATTTTTATGAAGAGAGCGGGTTTGGGGTTGCACAACCTCCTCAGCCCTGAAGGCCGAGAATATCTATGAATATTAAATGCTTTTATAAATTATATGGAGTAGTTTTATAGTAATTATGAGATTTAAATAATACAAATGATATCGAAGCTATTATTTGTATGTTTTTTTGTTTATTAATTTTGTTTGTAACGGTAAACATTTTGCATATTAGGCTTAAGTCTGAAGCCTGGTCTTAAAATGTAGCATACACATTAGACTCATCTTCAATGCTAAATCTTTTAGTTATGCTTAATATTATTTAAATTTATATTAACATTATTTGTAGTGTTGGGGAAAGAGGGGGAAGGGGTCAAATACCCTGTTTGCCCCTCTACCCCTTGGATGCACCACTGCTTACAGCAAAAGATATGTCTACATATCTTAGCGATAGAGTATTAATAGTCCGAGATAATCTCTTCTATGTTAGTCAGAGTTTACACATCTAAATAGCTTCTGGAGCATAAATTATCAAGTTGGAAGACTCGTTTGTTTCCATGCAGCATTGTGTGAGATAAGTTGGCTTTAAGAAATAGTTTTAATTGCAACGTGAGATGGAAAATTCACCTGATTCCCTCTTAGCAAGATCTGATGGGCGCTTGATCGATGTATCACTTCATTTTACTCTTATTATGATTGTTTGCTTTGAGTATTGCTAATTGTATGCTTTTAATTACACTAAGCTAATTATATAGGCTCTGTCTCTCTTATGCATTCAGAAATGTGCCTAGTGATCTAGTGGTCATAGGTTCTGGCTATAGACCCAGAGGTCCCGGGTTTGATTCCCGACGCGTCCAGATTATCTGGGAAGCAGTGGGTTTGGAACGGGTTAGATTCAGCCTAGGCTGGATAAATAAGGAGCTACTGGAATAAAGTAGTAGTGGCTCTGGTATAGATACCGAGTTTAATGGCTGGAGGCGTCGTTGTGCTGACCACATGGCACCCTCGATCCGCAAGAGTTGGCACTAATTCGCCAAACAGTTTGGTAGTCACTCGGTAGGTATAGCCTGAATGCGGTCTGACACCATGGAGATACTTTTATTACATTTTGAGTGGATGGTAATCATCGTTATGGATAAATAAAAGAAGAAAGAATATGGGAGTAGGGTGGGGGAGGGGCTTAAAATTTCCTAAGATAGCATACGGTTAAGGGGAAATAATAAATGTTCGAGAACCACTGTTCTATAGGGACACATCTTCAAATATATCCCTTGAAATAATCACGTGACGTCCTCGGCCCCCAAATCTGTTTTGCAACTTTTAGAGTACAGCATACCTATTAATTTTTCTCAGAATACGCCACTGGTTTTCATAGGTTACCCCGAGGAAATTTTGGAATTGGATATCCAACCCTAAAATTAAGGGTAGTTTCCTTAAGGGCGGAAAGAGAAAACAATTGATTGTATCAAAATTGGCTTTAACGATTTTGATTAAATTTTATTTCTAAACTTTGATAAATAATACAAGCTAAATGAATAGCCCCAATTTTTCGTCAAAATTACTTTAAGGATTCCGGTCTGATGCGTAAATTCTAATTGAGAAACTTCCATTTTCTCAGAATCTGTTATAATGATTGTAACCATGTTACAAAAAGAAAACAACAAGCTCAATCAAATGGGAAAACACTCACCCTCTGCCCTGTTGAACTTAAACACCGGACCACATATGTCACGACATTATCTCCCTAGAACTCAATCCCATGGACTAAATGGAGATATCAAATGGTCTGCTCATGAAGGAAGCCCCGCCCAGAAACAAACGAATGACGGCAACTCCACGAGTTTATTCTTCGTTTCCACAGCCTGGACGGTTCCAGGACTTTCTACGAGTTCCTAGAGTCACCGTACCCTTCCTAAGCGTTTTTTTGTCTCCCCTCTTCCACTCCATTTTCCCCTCCCCTTTTCCCTCTCTCTGGGGGCATGTCATCTATTCGTGCCGGCTATATATTGGGATGTTTCTTTTGTGTGAGCACTCATTGTATCACTGGCTTACTAGGAGAGAGCGGCAAATTAAGCTTGGACTTAATTATATTCTTCAAAACTCTATTTCAATTATACTATGTGAAACCTTTCAAAATTATTATTTTCGGACTTATTAATTTAAATTTCTATGTTTTTTTTTTGTATCAGCGTGGTTAAGACAATCTCTTTACTGAATGTCTTAATCACTTTATCGAGAAAAAAAAGCCAACAGCAGAAGATCCTGTTTTACTGATTTTTGATGGGCACAACACCCACACTAAGAATATTAATTTGGTAGATATTGCCCGCAAAAATCATTTAACAATTTTAAGTCTTCTTCCACACACGACCCACCGTATGCAACCATTATACAAAACCTTTATGGGGCCATTGAAACATTATTACAGTGCAAATATTAGACAGTGGATGCTACATTCTAACACCAGACCTCTCGGGCCATACGACATAGCACAACATTTGGGCAGTGCATATATGAAGTGTCAAGCTGGATAAATAGCCTTAAATGGGGTCAAGGTTACCGGAATCTATCCTTGTAACCGACAATGTTCAACGACACATATTTTGTTGCTTCAGAAGTTGATATGGAAGTGGTTGATCTACAAAGCCTTGAAGAAAACAAGGGCAGGAATGTTACACAAAAGGTACAATCACTGATTTAGGACGTTAACTCCACTATGCCCTCTGTCGCCAAATCTAATGAATGAGATCGAGATGATACACCATGTGCAAAGGACTTGAAAGAAGCCGGCCCCTCGGGATGTTCCTTAGTGAAGAAGTATAATCTTGTATCATCAAAAGATATTTGGCCATTTCCACAACCTAAAATAAAGATGACAAAGGACCAAAGTTTATGAAGGCTGCAAAAATAACATCATCCCCCTATAAACTTGCATTAGAAGAGTCTGAGAAGAAAAAAGCAGAAACACAAGGGAAAAAGAAGGTAATAAACAGAAGTTTGTTAAGGGAAATGAACCGCCATCAGTGAAACAACAAGACCAAAGGAAAAATAAGTTGAAGAAATATATAAAAAGAAAGCTAATTTTCCTAGCTGAAGAATCGGATGAAGAGTTCAATATTGGTTCAGACGAGTGTCTTCCAAAAATTGAAATAGGCGTTCCTCGTCCTGATAGTGATGATGCCGTTTGTATTTTCTGTGAAGGCGTTTTTTCAGCAGACAGAAGGGGTATATTGTGGGTACAGTGTATGGATTATGGGCTCACAATGAATGTGCTGTGCTGGATGTGAGACATTTACATACATTTGTGATTTTTGCAACTAAATATGGACACTTAACTTTTAACTTCAACTTACACTTTTAAATTTGTACTATCAATGTACATTTAAATATATAACAAAATGGTGTTCAAATAAAAATCTGAATCTTTTATTTTTAGTGAATTTCTGTTCCTAAGCTAATAACTCATATTACCAGCACAAGTTTTATTATTGACCAAGTGTAATAATATTTTGAAATATATTTTCCATATTAATGTTTTAAAAAAAATATCCCTAATTCCATTGGCATTATGTTAAGAACACTCCGAAGTGTGTTTTCTGATATTTTCAATTCAATTTAAGGACGTCTGCGATAGCTATGATGAAAAAACAAAGTGGAGGCCCATATATCCACCCTCTATTTTACCAAGGAGAAACCAAATTCCTCCCTAGCCTAACCTAACCCTACCTAGTACGCAACAATCATGCAGAATGATAATAAACTACTTACAAGAGTGTAAACACTTATCACTGTCGGATAAAAGTTTATTCCCACTGAGATAGGAGTCAGACTCTCGCCTATCTTCCTCGGTGATGTCACTGCCATCTCCAGTATTTATAACCATACAGACTCTTGTCTATCTTACACAGTGCTGTCACTGCCATCTCCAGTATTTATAA
>CABEEJ010006026.1:19763-39373 GCA_901482245.1 Timema douglasi | reverse complement strand
CCCCAAGACCACCGAGGTCGACCCGTTTATATAAGCTTTTTGTTTGACGTCCTACGACTCTCGATATTGCCGGTAGCTATCACCGCGTCTTACTAACCGTTCGGGTTATACACTTATGTAATAATTGTATTAATGGTTTCAGGGATGAGGAAGGTTATATTAGTGAGAAGTGTAGCCAAATTGGCGTGGAGGGAGAGTGGAAAACCATCATGAGTACACCCGACAAAGATTCGATCCTCGATCTCCCATCATCTGCAATCTAGCCTAGTGCAAAAGTAGCGCGTTAGACAACGCCATTCCCCACATTCACAAGTTGTCATTAATACACGTCTTGTCAGAGGCGAAGGAAGGGTTTGATAATCAGTTAAATCTGTGCCAGGACCGAGGATTGAACCCCGAGCCCTCAACATAGAAGTCAGACACCTTACCCCTATACTGCCAGGTCACCCCTTAGATAAAAAATTAATCTAAATCGTTATGGTGGAGTTCAATAAAATCAATTATTTCTCTTATTTCCCTTGGAAAAATACCCCTAATTTTAGGAGAAGTTATCTAATTTCAAGAATTACTTGTGTGAACCTTATGAAAACCCAATTTGTAAAATGGTTTCGGCTCTAGTTCGAGATACAAACAGATGACGTCATTAAACGTAGAAACGTATCAACATCTTGAGTTCGATTTGTTTTAAAATCACAATACTTCTCTATACAAGCGGTCGAGGGAAAGTAAAAAAAAAAGACAATCCCTGTTCTGGCTCATACAAGAGCCGTCTATTCTCAAGTTCATAAATAACCTATACATCGTTAAAGTTAAATCCACTTTAAGCGTAGTGCACTAGGCATTAATCACTAAATATCAATTTTGAACGTCACCACTGAAAGCAACGTTTTTCAACTTATTGCGTACTCACTCACTATGTGCTATGTTTGTAATATTACTATAACGGGCCCCATTGTTTGGTGCCAATTGTAACATTACTACAACGGGCCCCATTGTTTGGTGCCAATTGTAACGTTCTTGTAACTGCCTCTACATTGTGCGCCAATTATAACATCTTCGTGGCTTGCCCTTAGTTGGGATTCCCTTTGTAACACCCCTCTAACGGGCCTCTCGTTTGGACGCCAATTGTAGCGTCACTAATTAGCTCGTTCCACGTTGTGCGCCTATTGCTATCTTAAGTAATAGTTATTATCACTCCCCTACATTAGGTTTCACTTTTTGTGATATAAATAAATAACGCCAGATAAAGTTGATATTAGTTTATTCAATGATAGTTATTGATAACTTTGATAAAAAAAAATGATCATGCTTTAAGAGCAGCGAGCATACGTCTATCCGTGACAATGACTGATGTCACAGTGGCTCTGAGATTGCACCACTCGTTTGGTGTATCTCAGTCCAATATAACTTACTAGAATGTTTAAGAACCGGAAACTGTCTCAAATTAAACACCTACATTATTCTGCTTTGTTCGAGAGCAGGAAGTTAATTTTTAAAAGACTTTAACATTGTAGTCACATAAATAGTGATATGTAATAGAAGCTATAGTGTATAAATAAAATAAAAATACGTTTGTATAAAAACAAACTAAAAACTTAGTAGAGTTGGATTCTAAAAATTTAAAAATGACACCTGGACACGCGAATTGAACCCGGGACCTTCGACTTAGTACGACAATGCTCTAACCTCTGAGCTATTCAGGAGCCATCCCGTGCCCAGGGTCATTATCCACTCATATTTTAAGGCAGAGTCTATGATGGACGTGGGGATAAATCATCGGTTTTATTCACGAGCTATCAGATAACGCAACCATCTTCGACTAGGTAGTTGGCCTTTTACTGCCACTTGTACGATTATTATTATAATTATACAGGATTGCACATTAAGAATCAAATAGCCGAAGCTATTATTTGTACTTTAGAGATGAATTCTCCATCTAGATATATTCTGAAAATTGAAAAATGACACCTGGACACGGGAATCAAACCCGAGACCTTCGGCTTAGTACGCCAATGCCCCACCACTGAGCTATTCAGGCTTTCCGCACGTCCATGATAGACTCTGCCTTAATATATAAGTGAAGAATGACCCTGGTCACGGGACGACTCCTGGTTAACTCAGTGGTAGAGCATTGGTGTACTAAACCAAAAGTCTCGGGTTCGATTCCCGTGTCCAGGTTCTATTTTTTAATTTTCAGAATATGATATCTAGATGGGGAATTCCTCTCTAAAGCACAAATAATATCTTCGGCTATTTGATTCTTAGTAAAGTTGATTGAAAAATGATTATGAAATAAATAATAACCACACACTATTTTTAGACATTTATTAAAGCGTTTTTTTCTTCTGTATAAGTGCATAAGTCCTTTAATATCTTAAAAGATATAAGTACAAATGCATTGGTTTAAATTTACTGCAATATAATATGACAATTACTTGCATTGCTGAGCACCCGTTATATGCTTAATTTAAATTATACTTTCCTCATAACTAGCTCATTAGTGTAATTAAATATGAATAGCCTGAAAGGTTGGTGAAACTTACTGACTGCATAGACACATAAGATATTCATAATACTATTTATTATTTGCAATCATCAAATACATTTTCTAAGCAACAAAAATACAAACACATAGTTTAATATGCTACCATTCAACCATATACATTATTATTACTTAAAGAAGCGAACCAACGCTAAGAATGATTAGTTGAACATTAATTATTTTCTCCTCCCTCACCCCTAACAATGGCACTCACGCCCGATTAAGTGGCAGATTGGTGACACTACCAAAGATCACTTCAACAATAGCACCCAGTTAACAAAGACAAGGCGACTGTTTACCGAGCAAAGAGGAATAAACAAAGGAGAGATTTGGTGCGACACGAAGACAGAGCGTTTGTGCGGCAGATGGTGTTGGTGAAAGGATGGTATTGGTTGAGGGGGGAATACATAGCTTTTACAGGAGCAGAGAGCGGCAAAGGATCGAAAAGCTCTGAAAGGATTTTTAAGTTCCCCTACACAAATCCAAAAATAGGCATACGCAGACAAAAGTGCTTTAACTTTAAAATTGCTTGAAAGCAATGCTTTTAGAAAAGTTCTGAATACGGAATTTAGATACGTACAAAAAATACAAAACACACCCACCAACGATGTAAAAACTCTTACGGAGAGAAACAAAAGCTCCGAAACAGGGTCCGCTTATTCAAAAGCTACCGTAGCGAGTATATTGCGTGCATTTAAACCTTGATTACAGTTTTAGAAAATAAAAGCCGAACACAGAAAAGTGTTGAAAGAACTACCTAACATTCACTAAAACATTCATGTGATATTTTAAGGACAGATTCAATGAGATGTTTAATTTTAAATGCATTTGAAGTATGTTTGGGTTCAGTAACGTAACAGATTAACCCCACTCCCCCCCCCCCCACAAGATTTATTTTACGGTCCCCTAACACCCTAACAAATGTTATATGAAATAACTAATAGTCCTAAATAATTACTAATTCAGTAATCACATCTAATGATTGTTTTAGCCTCGGATTTGTGTTAGGAGTGTCATCAGTCAGTCAGTCAGTCAGTCAGTCAGCTTGACTGCATGAAGATAAAAAAATCTGTGCTATTTACAACCGAATGGAATAATTGAAATAATGCTATTAGCTTAGTTATAGCTTACAACACTTTATGATAAATATATTCAACTATATAATTTGTCAATAATCACGGCATAATTTATTTGATTACAATAATTATTTCCGTCAAAATTATAATAATTTAAAGTTCTCTTTCGTGGGCTCCTTTATTCCATTGGGCCCTCACACAATGCGGGCCTTGCGGTTGCGGGCCTGGCTGTTACGCCACTGTGTGGTCTCGAAAACATTTCATAGCATCTCTTATCTTATTCTTATATTTAAGTCCATTTCTGGTAATATATAAGCACACCACTAATAACTAACAGAAACAAGGACATTACAACTTTTACTAAACATTGCAGATAAATATTAGATGAGTATAGGTATCGCTTAAAATAAAACAAGGCTTTCCTAATTATATATAGTCGAGATAGCACTCGTTTCCGTGGACATTTATTGAACCAAACACCTGTACTAGTCCTACCAGAGTTGTATTTGTACCTACACAATCATGCTCTACATTCTAATATAACATTGCCGTTTAGAATCAAACTCCACGTTCTCACGTAATGGCAAGGTTTATGCTACGGCCAGACGAGCTGTGAAATACTCCCAAAAAACCGCAGTAAAATAAATCTGCTACAAATTGTGGGTAGTCAGACGATGGCTGTAGTGCTGCTGCTTCTTCAAGCTAAGCCTGTAACAAGTAGCGCTTGCATGCAGCTGTGAAAATGAAATAAAGGTGTTCAATACTAATGCCAAATTACGTTTTTCGTGTTACTCGTCCGATGTCGGCGCCGTCTAAAAAGATAGAAAGTGGTGGATTCACCCCATCATTAGTAGCTGGGTAACACATGGGTAATTTGTTTTACTTCATGTAAAACTGAAACTGTAACTACCCTATACAATTCTTGATGTATTACCGAATGTAAATTAATTCGTTTGAGTACCAAATTAGTTTTTTTCCCCTTTCAAAACTTAATCCATCCCAAGCATCTTATGCTAGAGCGTCCACTACGCTAGACAGACATTGCAACTTCAAATCACGGTGTTTGTGCTCGCCACACTTTACGTCATACAGACATGGATAGTTCTGTGCCTCAATAATGAGGTGCTCACCATCTACTGATTCAATATTCATTCTGGAACAAATTGGTAAATAGAATAACGATAACACACGAGGCAGGAATATGACGCAGCTACACAATACTGCACGGGTGGCGACTCTTTCACTGTAAATTGTCGCGAGAATTATGGGTCCAGGCCACAGACAAGAAAGAAACAGACTCTTAACCTTACGGGGGGTTCGCTGCGCACCTTTTGCCAGCTTGAGTTCTTCAACACTGTGCCTCGCTAGTGTCACTGCTGGGGGCTGATAGGACTAACCGCAGTGATCCTAGTGTTGACAGACTCAGGCTGTCAAAAGGAGCGCAACCATTTTAATATAGGGTTTGAGTGTCTGGTATATTATTTGTCTGTGACCTAGGCCTATTCGTCTGCGACACGACCTTGAAATGAGTTCCACTTCCCAACCATGCAGTAATTTACAGTGTTGTGTAGCCGGCTCCATTTGAATCTATTGTGTGCATTTTCATGCTTTATTTTACTGCGGGTTTTGGCAGGGTTTTACAGCTCATCTGGCCGCAGCCTTAGTATCGCTTTCGATGATTTTTTATAACTTTGTTAACATATGTTCTTGTCTTTCTCTTGTAATGTCTTTAAACAATCCTTCTCGACAAACACTTTCTGGTAACCTTGATAACTATATTTAACTAAAACATTACCAATAAAATTACACTAAAACTTCTGAAAAAATTACCTCGAATTCTCAACCAAAAACCCTCTAAAAATACGAACAAAATCTCTTAATTAATGCACATGACTAAATCAAACACGCGCTTTACATATGCAAATTAAAATTTGGTATGCAAAATGCCTTCAAAAAATAAACTTTCTCATCCTGCTGAATATAATATTGATTTACAATTAATGTATGTTTGAGAAGTAATAACTACCCTCCCCCCTCACAACACAACTATCTCCAGCCTAGTTGAAGTATCTTACTAGGAACGTGTATTTACCAACAAAAAATGCAAAGGGGATACAAAGCTTATTTATGGATTTACAAAACATTCAAATAATAAAAATAACACTTGTTCAATATAAATGTCCACAATAACTCTAAAATGCCTGAAAAAATTACTCAAATACTGATTTGAAAATTACTAAAACCAAGAAAATATTACTTAAAAATCTAAATTGACAAAAAATAAAGTATCCATAAAAAAGTTTTCACAACCAGGGTGTCAAGTCTATCAGCAATTAGCTCAACGCAAATAAAATCTGAAAGTTTAAGATTGTCTGTTTAGGAATATTATTTATTTTTAGTATATTTTATTAACATAACGAGTGCAAAAAGGTTTACACGCTTGCGGGTGGTGTGAAATTTGGGGTTCAAATGTTGGTACTCTATTGTGGGTGTATTTTCCCATCCATGAAAATGCGGATACAGTTTAACTCAATTCTATCTATCACATTCCTACCCAAGTAGTGTTAAGATGCCGATAGACCGGACGGGTAATAAGAAGGGCAGGGAAAAGACCAGCTATACTGTATTTACATGTCATTTCTGGGCAGTCTAAGTTGTCATTCTGTCTCAGTACTACACCCAATATCACCCCTGAGGTAACTGAAGGTTTTGCGGAGGAAATATTGATCTTCCCTCTCTCTCAGTTAACTGCTGAAAAATTTCCTCGCTTTCAGTTATTCCTGAAGGTGATGTGCTGGGATGAAAAGGAGCCTCTGGCAATCTCGACGAAATTTAAAAACAGGTATTCATGGGAAGATCGATCACACGAAAACTAGAAAATTGCAACGCTATTTCCCAATAGTAGCCATGAAGTTACTTCAAAGATAATATATAGCATAGTGAATAGGAGAGAAATGGCTGTTTAACATAGAGAACCAAACAAACTGGTGAGAGGGTTTTAAGACTCGTGGGTCCGAAACTAAAGATCGTTATAAGGCATCTTAAGAGCCATTATCACTGGCAACCTGGAAAATAGATACAGTGAAATCTTCTAATAGTGGACGGACACCTTCCAGTATAAAAAAAATGGCTGTTACTAAGACGTGTCCATTATGCGGAAAAAATACATACATACATACATTTAGATCATACTTTTTGAACATAGCTGATCTATATGAACCTGTGAACTGTGAATATCTACTACAACAATATAGTTACTTCATTGTGCAGTATTGTGTGTAGGATAATTATGACTAAATAATATATAATATATGTAGCTTGCCGTACAGATTGTATAATACACAGAACAATACACAGATGAAATGAAATGGTGAACAGTAATCATGCTGTACTGTATATTCGTGCACGAGCACAGACAACTGCTGGATGGCTCGTAAGGGCTGGACCTTTAAGAACCGCAGTCATTATTACGTAGGCTATTTTAGAAACTCTCCCTCTAGGGAGAAGACAGGACTGCCCACACTTCACGCATTCACGAGATTCCCACAGAAACTGGAAACGTCAGCTTCGAGCTGTATTTCTCACCTACTTGACGTGTGTCTGTGGGGGGAACAGGATTTTAAAATTAGGCCTACTACTGCTTATTTAAGGAAAAACATTCGATATTTTAGCAAGTTTTATTTAGAACATGTTTGGTGAAGGAATTTGGTCGGAAATTTTGAATTATATAAGGACGGTGCTTTTATCTTTATACATATATATATACATACATACATACATACATATACATATATATGTATGTATACACACACACACACATATATATGTATGTATACACATCGTGTTGGACTAGATTTACGGTTATGGGTAGGTTGGGGTTCGAATACCACCTATACAATTCTATCTTCCTCAGTACTAATCTATTAGCATATTTTATGTGTGCATGTAACTCAAAAGTGTAGTAACGAGATGAAAAAATAGTTTATCACGTTAAATGTTTAAAGTTCTAGACCGTCAAGTTGAACAAGTCCTCTTGACAAACGAAGCCATTACTCTGGTGATGTTTTTCGGGCTCCCGGGGCAAGATGCAAGGAAACTCCCGGGAAATCAGTGAGTGAAAACTCGGTCAGAAGAAAACCAACCGACTAGTGTCTGCAAAGAAAATAAACAGGGTTCCATTCGGGAGGATGAAAGTCGGTTGGTTTGAACCTTACGCTTAAAAGACTAATAATAATAATATATTAAGTACGTGATCACGCAGAAAACACAGATTGAGAACGATAATTTAGAGACTACTTCGAACAACACATCATTTTACAGGGCCAATGAGGTTAACTATTTAAGAACAATTTTAACTAGCAATAATGATATTAGAGTATAAATTAGGAAACTATTACTCTCAGGATATACATGATAGCCACTCGGTTAATAAGTTGTTAGCACCTCGCCTGCTGTCAAGGAATTTAAAAGCCTCCGTATATACAAAATAATAGTTTTAAGAAAAGTTCTTTATGGTTGATAAACAAAGTCTCTATCTCTTCTTACAAGTCAAGAAGAAACTTATTATGTTCGAAATCAAATCACGTAAGGAACATATTTGAAAAACAGAAATTGAAATTGGAGGAGGTTACACAATGTTGAGATACATGTCCCGTACACATAAGAAGACAGTGTTATGGTAGTCAAATTTCGCAGTTTATGGTGGGCAGGATATACAGTGCAAATGGAATAATCAAAATCGTGTTCATGGTACTGACTGGAAAGCCCAATGTGAAGAGACCGTTGGAAAGACTTAGACGCAGATGGGAGGAAAGCATTAGAATGGACTTAAAAGAAATAGGATGTAATAAGGTGGACTGGATTGAACGAGCTCAGGAAAGGGATAGGGTGTAATGTGGTGGACTGGATAGAACTAGCTCAGGAAAGAGATAGGGTGTAGTGTGGTGGACTGGATAGAACTAGCTCAGGAAAGCGATATGATGTCATGTGGTGGACTAGATAGAACTAGCTCAGGAAAGAGATATGTCATGTGGTGGACTAGATAGAACTAGCTCAGGAAAGAGATAGGGTGTAGTGTGGTGGACTGGATAGAACTAGCTCAGGAAAGCGATATGATGTCATGTGGTGGACTAGATAGAACTAGCTCACGAAAGAGATAGGGTGTAATGTGGTGGACTGGATAGAACTAGCTCAGGAAAAAGATATGATGTAATGTGGTGGACTAGATAGAACTAGCTAAGGAAAGAGATAGGGTGTAATGTGGTGGACTGGATAGAACTAGCTCAGGAAAGCGATATGTCATGTGGTGGATTAGATAGAACTAGCTAAGGAAAGAGATAGGGTGTAATGTGGTGGACTGGATAGAACTAGCTCACGAAAGGGATATGGTGTAATGTGGTGGACTAGATAGAACTAGTTCAGGAAAGAAATAGGGTGTAATGTGGTGGACTGGAATGAACTAGCTCAGGAAAGGGATAGGGTGTAGTGTGGTGGACTAGATAGAACTAGCTCAGGAGAGAGATAGGGTGTAATGTGGTGGACTAGATAGAACTAGCTAAGGAAAGAGATAGGGTTTAATGTGGTGGACTGGATAGAACTAGCTCAGGAAAGAGATATGATGTCATGTGGTGGACTGGATAGAACTAGCTCAGGAAAGAGATATGTCATGTGGTGGACTAGATAGAACTAGCTAAGGAAAGAGATATGATGGCATGTGGTGGACTGGATTGAACTTAGCTCACGAAAGAGATAGGGTGTAATGTGGTGGACTGGATAGAACTAGCTCAGGAAAGATATAGGGTGTAATGTGGTGGACTGGATAGAACTAGCTCAGGAAAGGGATAGGGTGTAATGTGGTCGACTAGATAGAACTAGCTCAGGAGATAGATAGGGTGTAATGTGGTGGACTGGATAGAACTATCTCAGGAAAGAGATATGATGGCATGTGGTGGACTGGATTGAACTAGCTCACGTAAAGAGATAGGGTGTAATGTGGTGGACTGGATAGAACTAGCTCAGGAAAGAGATAGGGTGTAATGTGGTGGACTGGATAGAACTAGATTAGGAAAGGGATAGGGTGTAGTGTGGTGGACTGGATAGAACTAGCTCAGGAAAGATATAGGGTGTAATGTGGTGGACTAGATAGAACTAGCTCAGGAAAGAGATAGTGTGTAATGTGGTGGACTAGATAGAACTATCTAAGTAAAGATATAGGGTGTAATGAGGTGGACTGGATAGAACTAGCTCAGGAAAGAGATAGGGTGTAATGTGGTGGACTGGATAGAACTAGCTCAGGAAAGAGATAGGGTGTAATGTGGTGGACTGGATAGAACTAGCTCAGGAAAGATATAGGGTGTAATGTGGTGGACTAGATAGAACTAGCTCAGGAGAGAGATAGTGTGTAATGTGGTGGACTAGATAGAACTATCTAAGTAAAGAGATAGGGTGTAATGTGGTGGACTGGATAGAACTAGCTCAGGAAAGAGATAGGGTGTAATGTGGTGGACTGGATAGAACTAGCTCAGGAAAGGGATAGGTTGTAATAAGGTGGACGGGATGGAAATAGCTAAAAATAGAGATTGGGTGTAATGGAGGGGGGACTGGCTATAACCAACTTAAAGAGAGGGAAATGTGGCGTACTTTTGTATGTGTGGCAGCTAACCTTTGTGTTCTCAATGCTATATAGTAAGTAAGTGAGTGACGTTAGAATCTTATAAAACGTAGTCACAATATATTGGTGCTTAGCGTTTATGAGACAAACACACATTTCCTAATACTATGTATAGGTGGTTCAGTGACAAGGATATTGACGGATGGTGGCTTGATACCAGGCTGAGCCTGGGAAAAAATACATTACCTTTGTGAGTATTCCTGAACGTAGTAAGATATTTGTTACTGGGGTATTCTTGGATTTAAATTGACTCTATGAGTTAGACAAAGGGTGCGAATTGTATAAGGAATAAATGCAGTTCTATTTCATGCTATTTCCGTTATATCGATAAAAAAAACTATAAAGTCAAAACCATAACTGTTTACTGAATGGTCAGGAATGTATTCTAACATTTACCATAAAATACCAACTATTCTTTGATGAAACTATTGATTTTATAAATATATTTTTCAAATAAAAGTTTTTTTTATCTTTAAAAGTGTTACAACTTTACATTGAAAAGTTATTTCGTCTCTCAAATAGTTGCGTAGATATGATCAAAATTGTTAAGTTCCATTAATTCAAATTACCCTCAAAATCATTTTCATGGTATAATGAGAGTTTCCATTTATTTTATATTGTTAAACAGTGTCTGGATACAAAATTTAATAAAAATGATTTAAGTATATTTCGGGAAAATCAATTTTTTTCCCCTTTTCGTACTTCAATAAATTACCCTTAATTTTAGAGTTGGATAGCTAATTCTACAAAGCCTTTGGGGAATCCTATGAAAACTCTAGGTACCAAGTTTTAGTCCTATCGATGGAATGGTTTCGACTCTAGGCTGGAATACAGATAACAAGGCATCGCCAAAATACTTTTTTCGGGTCAAGGGGTGAATCGTCGACATTTATCAAAATACCAAGTGAGATTTTTTTTATGATCACAATACTTCTTTCTCTGAGGGGCTGAGATAAAGAATTACGTGTATAAACTTTTGAATAATTTTCCGTTTATTAAATGTTAGATTTTATTAAGATACTTCTCAATTTAATCCTAGCTCAGACGTATGTTTATAAAGTTAATTTTGTTTGAGAGACTTAAATTAAATTATCGTCTTCAACTTTATTTTCATTTCTCACACTATATTTTATACACTATAATGCATAATTATCTTAGCATTTTAACAACCAGATAAATTTAGAATGTTACTTTTCCACATGTATACTTTTATGTGAGAAAAATAATATAAAAATAATAACGTTCCTTATATTATCTGAATAACATTCTGGTAAAAACTGTTAAGAGGTGTACAACAAATTTTAAGAAAGCAAAAACTCTAAAGTTAGGAGACTAAGTTGTTTCTATTCCCTGTCCCTTTCAGTTCCTTTACCACTTTAACCTCCTCACAGAAATAAATAAGAAGAAAGCGCCATTAATCAGGCTAAATCTTCTACAGTGCCTCAGGCTGACCACCCTTGAAATACTTTACTTTCACAAGTTCTGAAGCTGGTACGAGAATAACATTGTAAGAGATATGGTGCAAGTTTTCCAAACTAGAGAGGAATACAGGATTCTACATGGAAGTCATTTATAAAGGTTCTTTCACAAAGAGTACGGTCCTATATCTCTATGTAATGCAAGCTGTGCTCACAAAGAGTACGGTCCTATATCTCTATGTAATGCAAGCTGTGCTCACAAAGAGTACGGTCCTATATCTCTACTGTAATGTAAGCTGTGCTCACAAAGAGTACGGTCCTATATCTTTATGTAATGTATGCTGTGCTCACAAAGAGTACGGTCCTATATCTTTATGTAATGTATGCTGTGCTCACAGATTACGCTGCATTGTTTACATTACATTTATATTCCAGTTTGTTATTACTAACATTTCACAATGTATTTGCTGTCTTCTCTCCATATTACTGGGCGTCTAGATATTTACATATTATCTACACTACAGAATTAGATTTTAGGAAATAAATATACTCCAATTTGGGTGGAAGAAAGTTTAAATCAATTTAGAAAATATCACTCATGCAAACTCAGCTGGGGGTTGAACCCCAACTTCATCGGTGATATCAGTCTTCATTTTTACCCATCCTAATTCGACATATTTTTTGAGTTTCCTCGACACAATTTTAACAAGGTTTTGCGTCCTGGTGTAGCAGAATTTTGCGGGGCTATAGCACCTTTGGTCGAGTCACAAACATTGTAGGTAAAATGATAATTTATTTTAATAATATTTAGGAAATTATAATTAGGAATAAATTAAGTGAGAAAATGAGATATAATTGAACTGGATTAAGAAAATTTGTGTACAACATTTAATAACATTAACAAATTGGAGCGTGATTTAACAAAATTATTTATGACATTTTAGGAATGAAACAAGAAATAAGGTAAATGTGCTATGAGCTTATAAAATATAAAATTAAGAAAACATTTAACAAGTTAAAAAATATAAAACATCTATAAAAACTCTAAAATAATAAATCAATTTATATACAAATATACATATTATATGAATATATAAATTTATAAAAAGTTAGGTGTTATAGCCAATAAAAATTAGTCATCAAGATATAATTGTATATCATGTAGGTCAAAACTGGATTATGTTCGACTTTAAAGAAAAAGGTAATAAAGCTGTGTTGAAAATATAATATTATTATATTCCTTTTCTGATTAAGATTCCTTGTTCCTTGAATATGGCAGATCAAGTTGCCAGTTAAGGTGTTGATGTAGGGAACGTTAGAAATGTCAAGTGTTTTTTCAGTTTTGATATAATACAATATTTTTGGTCGAAATAAATCAAATATTGTTCCAGTAGAAACATTGAGCTTAATTTTATTCACCAGTTGTTGAATATTTTTCAAGGGTGTGCTGGAATTTAATCACAACTTTTTATATACATTTAAAATGTTTGTCATCTATTGCCATTATGATAGTGACATATATTCAAGAACTGTTGTTATCACCATGTGAATATAATCACTATACTATAAAGCCACATGGCTGACTCACTCACTAACTCACTGAAATTAATGTTACCCACTCCCAGATGAGCTAGAAACTTGAAATTTGGCAAAATTATAGCTACTAGCCTGTAACTGAAGGGAACATTCCAAAAAGTTAAAAAAATAAAATTTTAACCTCCGAAAAAATTCAAAATGGCGGAGCAACTTTAAAGTCGGTGCGGTCTTTTCTTTAGAGGTCTCTTGTGGCTATAATCTATCAAAAAACGGATTGCACCAGAACTAGATGTTTTGATTTTAGGTAAATTTTGCACATTTTCCACATTTTTTAAATTTTCTGACACACTTATGAGACAGCTGAAATCATAAAATTGTAAAAATAGATCAACGTTCAAAACAACGCTGGAATTACATTAGTTTACACTCACTGGGGGTTTGGTGGTGAAGCCCAAGACGAGCAAAGCGAGTTACACTATGTTCGTAGTGAAGAATTTTTTTTTTTTTGTTAAAAAAAGGTTTTGCCCTAAAAACTTTAAAAGGGCCTTTTCTCTATCTCCCTACATCACCACCTTAAGGTCAACTAGTTTGGATGCTCACAGGCATCATCCACAAGACTTCGTGAAAAGAACGCACCGAGTTACAAAGCAGGGTCAGAGAACAATACATTGCCTATAATGTGATTGTAAATATGAGTGAGCACAAATAATAGAAATATTATAGAAAAATAATAGCAATGTATTTACCTAAACATGAATATGATTAATGTACTGTGTTATAGTTTGAAGAAAATAAAACGGAATTTAAAATTGAAAAAAATATGTATATAAACTGAGAATATCTAGAAACATCTACTGCTTTTATGGCATGTTTTTATGATTTTCATGACATCAATCATTGATTGGGGTAGAAGTTGATCTTCAATCAAGCAAGCGGCAAATCATAAAAACATGCCATACAGAACCAGAACTGGATATTTAGAAGAACCTTCATATTTATTTTAATTGAAATACACTATTAAATAATAACAACAACGAACAACTTCCATCCGATTCCAACATTTTATTTAAATTCGCTTAACATCCACCTTAGTATCCCTACCTCTCGCTCCCATTTAGCACACCATTTTTCTTCCATCCCCTTCCAACCTGCCAATACAAACACCATATTAATTCTTACTCATCAGTTGTATTTTATAACTTGGGCGAAACACACCACTCCTATATTTAAAGTTAATTATATTCCTTTTGGACAAATATCACGTGGTTTATTTTTTTATCTTCACAACGCTTACACCTAATTTTTTATGTCCAGGCTGATGATGACATAAACATGTTGAAATATCTTCATTAATAAAATAGTTACAAGGTTACGATGGACAAAATAATGAACCATATTATTTGATTTATTTTCCAATTTTTTTAAACCTATTAAATAACTAAAATTTTCTAATTTTTTAAAAAGGTTATATGATTTAATAACTTTCTAAACTTCATAAACATTTTAAATCAAATTTTGACTAGTTTCTCATTTTATGTTTACTATTTTAACTGTAAATTATTCTATGGTTTCACTATATATTAAATTAATCCCATTTTATATGATAGCAATTGTGTTTTTAATTAGGATTATTTTCAAACACCTATTATATTAATTTAGGGTTAAAGCGAGGGAGGTCGTTGGAAGGTAAAGTGTCCGAAAGTCTGAAGATCATTTCCTGATAAACTCATTAACCATGCAATTGTCCCAGTCCATACCTTAACTGTGGATTCACAAGTTCCCAGAAAAACAAAAGAAGAACTTAAATGTGGTCACATGACGATCTCTAAGCCAATCACAATAAATAAGCACGAACTGTGTTTGTCATTCTGCACCAGAAGAAACAATCTCAGATTTCTTCGCACTTCTCCATAAAATCTTAGAATAAGAACCAATCAAATTCAAAACAAACTGACTCAATCAGTGCACATAAACTTAATTCAACTGACTATATGTGTGCGGACACCTTCAAAGTGAGATACAAGTAGACGGCTGCATCTACTGTTGTGAGATTATTATAAATGATTTATAATATGAAAAGCGTGTGTGTCGTTATTGTTTTGTGTTAATTTTTTTCACTGCATAGCAAAATATCTAAACAATAAATCTATCGTGACCGTATTCTAAAAGATCTGTTTTCCACTAAAGAATTAAATATATACTCTGTTGACAATAAATTAATTTAAGTTTACGTTGATAAGTATTATGGGTCGACATAGATGTGTGCTAGCGTGTGACTCGTTGCACTTCTCGGGGAGATTCTGCTCTTAAATTTCAGGAAACTGTACGAATCAAGAAATAACGCTCATTACGAGACTCTAAGAAGGACTTCCCGTTCTCAGTTCGTCGCCATTTTGGACTTTACATCTTCCCGCTGAAAATTGGGCAACCACAGCAATAGTGTGTATATATATATATATATATATATATACACTATTTCTGTGGTTTTCAATGTATATTCAATAGTCATGTATATATATATACACTATTTCTGTGGTTTTCAATGTATATTCAATAGTCATGTATATATATATATATTTATATATATATATATATATATTGTCACAAGGGGGACTGGTAATGCTAAACAGTGGTTCTCACAGACCTACTTTTATCATTACGAAGCGACTTCATGACCATCAGACCATCATTTCCTCGAGTTTCTGTCAACTTACACTCAGCACTCTCAAGCGTTCGGCTTACAATGACGATAACAGTGGATAAAACACAAGTTGAAACTATAAAACTCACTAAAGTGAGGGCATTATACAAATTAGGGCGCCGATGTTCTACCACTCAGCTATCCAGGCTTCATCTCTTGCTCAGCTAGTGGCTGTAGTATCAATAATATCTAATAGTAGCCGATGATTTACACACGGCCATCACATAATCTGCCGTAAAATATAAGTGAACAGTGGCCAAGAGCATGGGGTGTGTCCTGGAAAGCTCAGTGGCAGAGCATTTCCACTATAAATCAACGGTTAAACTCCCATGTTTAGGAGTCATTTTTAAAATTATCAAATTTTTACTAACTAAATTAACCTGTTATTATATTTAATACTTCACCTTTAAGCTAAAGATAGTAATTTTATCTCAAAATTCGAATGGCTGCAACTCACCTCAATCAATCCATCAAAATTTGGCTGGACACAATGTACCCATGTGTATCCTGCTCCTACAACACTGCATAAAAATACAAACTGATAATGTGTTGTTCATTTTGGAAATGTGACCACTTTGCGCTGGTAATCACTTTGTGAGAACTTCCCTTTCAGAGTACAATCGATAAGTGTTGAGTCATCCTGGGAGAACTTTCGTTTTACGATAATGAAGCTGGTAAAAACCACGACCATTAGTTCAACATAAATTTTCAAGGAAAATTAAAATCATAATCTAGACTTAGTCGTTAAACAGCATACACAAGTTCAACGAATTATATAAAATAGTACGTATTTACATACTACACGCTTAAGGAAAATTAAAGTGTGCTTGAATCATTCCAGAAAAAATATGTAACTTCCCTTGTAGATAAATGTAATAAGCCATTATTTATTAGTTTTACATCATTTACTTATTAATTGAATGATTCAGGACAAATTTAATGCGTCTAATGAAAGTTGCAACGCAAAATATGAACTAGATCTTATTTCCTCCAAGTCATATCACTGGTCACACAGCTACCTCGTCCAGTTTTCTGATAACGTGGTAGTCGGGACTCGAGAAACATGGCCGGGTGTAATGCACGTAACTTTTACACATATGTTTTTCTATTTTCCCTCTATTAGTGCAAATAGTGGACAGTCCGACGTGTTTTAAGATGCTTTGCATACACAATACAAAATACACAATGAACTNGGTTTATTTTAAATGAAATCAAATTTAAGGGGCGTATACCCATCAAACTAACGATCAAAAAAGTTCATACAAACATGGGCCCAGAAACGCTTAGTTTCTATATAAGGAGGAATTTCGGTGTTTAATAAAACAATACCAAATAATTAATAAGCAATTCAACTGGACCATGTTTGATAGAAACGAACAAACAAAACCCAAGACAGAACGTTTGGTTACAAAAATGGTTCAAAATGGTGTCGTGATTATGGGCAGCCTTTGAGCCTGGGTTCCATGCTTTGACGTACTCTATCAAATACACCTGAGGTGTTACATATTTGCTCACATCCATTTACAATACATTCTCTTAAAACGTCAACATAGGACACATGAGTTGAGTAAACAATTGACTTTAAATGTCCCCAGAGATAAAAATACATTGGGTTCAAATCAGGTGACTAAGCAGGCCATTCAATAGAACCCTCGCAACCAATCCATCTTTGGTGAAAACGGACACCCAAATACTGACAAACTCTCCGACTAAAGTGAGCTGGGACACCATCGTGCATAAACCCATTTTTTCTTACCATATCCAGAGCTATATTGTCAATTAAATAGTGCAATTAATTTAGAAGAAATTGCATATAAACATCTCCTATTATACACGGAGGTGAAAAAATAGGGGCCTATCAAATTATCGTGTATGATTTCAGCCCAAACTGAACTTTGCCCTGCCATGCTACATGATGATTGTCTTCACTCCAGCTGTGGTTGTTATAGTAGTTGAATAGGCCACCACGTGTGAAACCAGCCTCATCAGTGAGCAGGATAAACGCGGAGAAATGTAAGACCACCGCACACTTTTGTTGAATCCGTTGGCAAAATGTTCTTCATGGCAGAAAGTCTGCCTCAGTAAGTCCTTGCACCCATTGAAGGTGACAGGGATAACGAAGGTTTTCTTGGGGAATATTTCAAATAGTCGTATGGCTATTCCTTCCCTTAATACAATTATTCTTGTAAAATCTGCTGAACTTTCATTCACATTACAAAAAAAATCGTTCCTCATGGTCAACATTTCGTACCTCTCTTGGGTCAACCAGGGTCAAAGAATCTTCTCCCAAACTACCCCCGTCTCTTGCAAACGTTATTTTACACAAGGTAAACGCCTGTCAGTTGCCTTTCTGAATAAAGTGCACGTGCTGTTGATGCATTTACATCTGCAAGACCATACATGTAGTTTATGACTGCCATTTGACTCACCGAATATATTTACTTGACTATTTCTTATCTCGAAGTAATCTGCAGCATCTTCCACAACTAACAAACCTCTTTAAACAACAATAAAAAAGATAATAAAAACATACGTACATTATTACCTACTCTAAAGAACAAAGATGTAATTACGCATTCATTCAACTCATTTATTAAGGTATTTTGAAATGATTAACTATTTAAAGGATCATCTTTAATAACTCTAAAAGTACGTTTCTGGACCCATGTTTATATGAACTTTTACTATAGTTTGGTCGATAGGAACACGTCCCTAGAATGTTTGACACTAATTGAAATACACCCTGTATATTGAAGACTCACACTACACTTAAAAGCTATAACAAAGAATCACACACAGAATACATTCAATTTAAAGAAATATTTACCAAATAGTTTAATTAATGATGCAAACTTTAAACAATTCACAAGCTGCAAGGAAAAATGCTTATAGTTTTGGTAATTTTATTGAGATTGAAATTTCAACAATATTGTTTTAATGTATTTATCATAAAAAAATTAATACTAAAATGTTGTATACACTTTAAATATGCTCTGATAAGGAGATGAAAATGTTAACACAAATTTACGATTGAAGTTTCAACGATATTTAAGCATATACGGGTATATTTGTAGTTTTAATATTGGCAAAATATATGAGATTGAGAGTCACATAAAGTGAGAGTGGGTATGTATTGACTGGGACTAGTGAGTCATCACACCCTATTCTGAGAAGATTTGACAGTTTGAAGATAAAACTAATGCCATACAGGATATTTAATACAAGGTACTCTTTACTTTTATAGATTACATTATTTTAAATTATTTATTTGAAGAAATAGTTAAATTAATCAAAATAAATTAATGAATGCCATATTGAATATCTCGACTTTATATTGTTGTTAATTGTAAAGAGCTCCTACTGTTTTTTTGTTTAAACTTCATATTTACAAGGCATCGAGATTTATAAGTACCCATTCTAAATAAATATAAACGTTAATGAATACAAATATTTTTGGAACTGTTGTCTAATAAAAAAAATATTTTCACTTAAATATTGAGGTTAATTTAATCTTAAGATTATACATGATTTGAATCTACGAGTACCGTAGTTAAGAAAATGTGTGTCAAAAATAAAGATTAAGCCGCTACAAACTTACCCGCACCTGTAGCGTGTTTTAATAAAATCCTGTGGTCCCACTTTGGAAATGACCCCCCCCCCCCCCCCC
>CABEEJ010006026.1:0-19757 GCA_901482245.1 Timema douglasi | reverse complement strand
CCCCCTCCATTTTCCCCATCCACATCACCTGGTCCCCCTTACGCCCCTCTGAGGGTATGCACACTGATGAGACAAACCACTCTTCTCTCCGACCACGAATAAGTTGACAGTGACGAGACATGTCATAGCAGTGTTTATTATTGGAACCGATAACCTGGTTGGAGTTTGCACTTCTCCTCGACAATCTGGCGGCCAACTAATCAACTACCCACTAGACCTATCAAGTGGTACGTAATTAATACGAGCTCACCGCTTGGAGTGATACCTCCCGCAAAACATATGTGTAGGATATATAGTATCGTAATATATCTCACGGCGTTCCGGACGTTTCCACAATTTGTGTCTATTAGTCTAAAGGAAATATTTTAGCAATTTCAATTTAAAAAAAAATTGTCATCGTAAGTAAATTAGCCTTAAATTAATTTATTTAAAAAATAACCATAGATTATTATTTAGTATTCAAAATAGCCTCGCGATACCAATTTTGAACAAAACCCTTAGTGATATTTTCATATTCTTTTAATATTTTTTAATAAAATTATTCATTATTGATGAGTAATTAAATTTTTCTAAACCATTAAGTATAGATATTTATATTGTAGAAACTTATCAGTTTCCTATTTTGAACCAAATCGTAAAGCCAAATAAAAATATTTCTGAATTTAAAAAAAAATAATTATCAGTTAACTAACCTTAAAAGAAACTTAGCCCCGAAAAAAAGTACCTAAAACATTTTTATTTGTCATGTACGATACTCCCAAGATATATTATTTTAAACATTTTTTTTTATTCTAGCTCCAAAAATTTTGAATTTTCAAAAATCACTTACTAGTAAATTATTATTATTATTATTATTATTATTAGCACCGCGTCTTACTACCCGTTCGGGCTATACGCACTTACGCTAATGTGTAATGGTAGGGTGATTGTGAGATGAAATGAAGGACCTACAGTTTAACGAGGAATCCGAACCACGGTGGAGGACTAGTATTCCCCCCATTCACAAGTTGTGATTAATACACGTCTTGTCAGAGGTGAAGGAAGGGTTTGGAAATACTAGTAAATTAACCTAAAGGTCAAGGTCATACTAAAAAAAAAGTCCTGACATAAAGAAATATAACATTTAAATATAGAGTTATAACAGAATCCATCTAACCGTTTCAGAGCAGTGGACAGGTACAACCAGACAGATATACAGGGGGGGGGGGCGACAAAATGGTAGAATCCAATATTTGGGTTCTGGGACACATCAAAAGCAAAGATTAAAAATAATCTGTTGAGGTAGAAAATGTGCATGATTACAATACTTTCTCTTGATATGCGAAAGTAAAATGTGTACCAACATGATTTTCAAGATTTGGGTTCGGATTAAACAAAAGTGGATTCAACATGTCTCTTATTTTAAACTTTAAATATGAATATTACACAAATAATTTATAAATTTGAATCATCATAAAATGTTCGCACCAATTTGAAATAATACCCGAATGGTGAAAAGCCAATTTTATGGGGGGAAATAAGAATTTCTTGACTCTCGATGAGCTGTTAAAAGAAATTTTAAGATTCAGATGCTCATTTAATCCACATAAATCTCGAGATAGGCTAGCCTCGTCCGTGGTTAGGAACGATAAACACCCCATACCAGAGATTATGGTTCAGATATTGATTGAAACGGATTTCAGTCTATAATTAAAGCAAATACAGGTGAGGAACTCCTGACTCGAAGTTCCATGGATTTTTATATATACTAACTCGCTTTGCAAGTGTATGTAAACTAATGTAATTCCATAGCCGTTTAGCAATAAGAGACCTCCAAAGAAAGGTTCACACCAATTTTAAAGTTGCTCCACCATTTTGCATTTTTTGAGGAGTTAGAAATTATATTTTTAAAACTAGTCTGGATTTTCCCGTTTGTTACAGGATAGAAGCTATAAGTTTGCCAAATTTCAAGTTTCTAATTCATCTGGAGGTGGGTTAACATTAATGTCAGTGAGTGAGTCAGCCATGTGGCTTTATAGTATAATAGTAGTAATAATAATAATAATAAATTAGCTATCTTATGGTCTTAATAATATGCTAGGTAATCGAATCTCAGTCATGGATCAAATAAGATATTTAGAGCATGCATTGGCAAAGGAATAAATATAATAAAAAACTTTAAAATATTGCTCGTAATAATAAAAAATAAAGCGAAAAGTCCCAACAATTATTTATTTCATAACTATGAACTGTGCCAAGAAAACATGTATAATATTCCCGAATAAAATATTTATTAAACGGGAGGTGAGGCCTTTATAAAAACACATTTTTAAAAAAATGTTAGGATACTACAAAAAGTATAAATATGTTCTTCATGAGCAACACAATATATTTACGATACTTTTTATAATATGCCCTATCTGAAACACATTTAAATCAAGATTGTTTTAAATTAGGTACATGTTGTAAATCTATTTTTTTTTAATTACAGTATTTTAAAATGATTTTCATTCACATAAAATTTATTACTATTTTACTTGGGGGGTTACCCATTGTGTAACATTGTTATGTATACCACTTCAATGGGGTTAAAACTTTCTTATATATATATATATTAAAATAGATAATTGGGCATTTTTGACAGGGAAATGGTGGCGCAGAAAAAGATGTTTTTTTAAATATATGGACCAGACACGACTTCTTGTAAAGTTTATTTATTATTAATATTTGTATATATCGGTTTATTATTTATGAACATATTCCCAAATAAATACTTGATACATTTTTTTTCCATGGGAGACAAAAGATAATAAAATAATTTCTCCAACACTAGAAACCGGTTTATTTCTACGGTGACATTTCATGCAAGTAAATTCCTTCATTTCGGCTTCTTAATTTCATTATTTTTTTTGTGTTCACTTATTACCTTGGGGATATCGCAGACACAGCTCTGGTGTGTTTTACTATGATAATGTGATAAAAATTCTAATGACGTAATTAAATTTAGTACATGTGGTTGGAAGTTTTATTCCCAGGAAAGTATTTAAATTAAATTACTGTAAAAGAAAGTGATATTTCGTAGTATGGGGAATGTTAAACTACTTTATAATTAGGTTATTTTGTTATTAGCTGTTTCTTCAATTAATGGTTTTTTTAAGACTCAATTTGGGAATAGCAGGTACGGAACATATTTTAGGACTATTTTTTATTGTAAATGAGTGGCTATTTTTTTAAGCACCGCGTCTTACTACCCGTTCGGGTTAAACGTTTATGCACTAATTACGCTAGTTGTTTTAGGGATTAGGAAGCTTATATTTATAGGAAGTGTACTCACATATGGATGGAGGGAGAGTGGAAAATCATGTTAAAAAACCCACCTTCAGTACACCTGACTGAGATTCGAACCTCGAGCTCTCCGCCATCGGCAGTCTAGTCTACTGCGAGACCATGTGGCCTCCAAGGCGGGTGATTGTCTAATTATTGTATTAAATTAAATATATACAATTTCAGACAATATTGATGTTGTTTAACTATTCTATCGTTACTTTAGACGTACTACTAAGGTTATTTACTTAATAAAGAAGTCAGACTCGCTTGTAGCACGAAGAACACAAGCCACCTCTTATCTTTGAGGACTTGACCGCTTCTTCTCTTCCCGGTAAGCAAGGAAGTTGAAAAGGAGGATGTAAATAAACTGGTCAACAACAAGATAGCCAAAAGTAGACGTTTAAGTGGTCAACAAACAAACTGTTCCGAAACACAAAAATTTAATGGACCAGGAAGTTAATACAAGAAAAATAAAATGATAGACAAACTGCTCGATAGGAAAGTGCAAAGGTTTACATATCAATTTAGTACGAACGAAAAAAATCATAAAAAAAATTAAATTATAACTTTTATTTACAATCATTTAGTTTGCCTCCATAGGAAGGCTTATTAGCACTGCAAAGAATTTTTCAACCAGGTTTATGGTTAAAGATGATTTAAAATTGAATAATTTCTTCAAAATTTTATGTAACTTTAATTTGATAGCTAATAGACAAATTTTTATTTAACTTAATACACACTCTAGGATTATTCATTATTTTTATTTGTTGGTTTCCTACCATTTTTGTGCTATCAATGACTTCTAAAATTATAACATAATATTTTGAGTTTATTTGATAACTAAACAGTAACATGCAAAAACACTAATAATAAAAATCAACTCACTCAATCAATTCAGTTTATATATTTTTGCTGGCCAAAATTGATAAAAAAAAGGGGGGGTCAAATTTAGTGTATGATTATTAAGGGTGTGTAAAGTTCACTTTCTAAATCCAAAATGAGGTTGATGCCAAGCTTTAAACATGCTAAGTAAAGTCAAAGTTAAAGATAAGTGTTTGTTTCTTGTAGGGTTAATTCTTCTTATATTTATCGGAGCCACGTCTTAAATTCCCAATAACCTCATAACCATCCCCAAACTTTCCAACCACTATAATTTCTGTAAACGATTCCTATCGGGATTATAGAGTATTTACATTTTAACACTTTTAATAATAATTCATAAAAAATTTAATCAGTTAAATTAACTTAAATGTTAGTATGATTATGTTTAAAGTATTGAGTCCAAGGAGGAAGAATTTTGAATGTCTGCCAGTAATGTCCAGATAACGATCAACTTGACTTTCACGTAACACACACGTGACGTTCACGTAACACACACGTGACGTTCACGTAACACACACTTGATGTTCACCTAAAGGATATTTGATTATTTTTAAATTGAAGACATCATGATGTAGCTAATTCAACGTTCACTTAACTTACAAGTTGTCTAGGGTAGAACTTTCACGTTTCGTTAATTAAAAGAACCACGTGATCTAGCCAGCCCATCATTTTTCGAGTAACGTCAACACGGCTATTTAGTACTTAATTTGTTTATTTAGGGCATGTTGACGATCTCTTCGTTACCAGTTTGATCGCGTTTCGCAAACTTTAAGACATCGTTGTCTCTCGTTACACTTCATCTTGCATACTATCCAGTAAGCGTCCATTGAAAGTACTTGAAGCTTAATCAGCCCTAAGCAATTGGGCTTAGTTTTAATGACTTTTTTTTACAAACAGTTCAAGTCCATTGTCTGTGTTTCGCTAGAGTTGTAATTTTTTATGTGAACGTTAAGTGAACCTTACTTTACGTAAACGTTAAGTGAACCTTACTTTATGTGTACGTTAAGATGATCGGGATCTCGTTAAAACTCCACCCAACTCGCAAAAACAATTTATAATCAGTTGTATAAGATTTAGTCACTTAGCTCCGCCCCTAACCCCCCCTCACCCCCGCAGTGAGTTTAAACTAATGTAATTCCAGCGTTGTTTTTAACGTTGATTTATTTTTACAATTTTATGCCTCTAGCTCTCCCATAATTGTATTATAAAATTAAAAAATATTTGTAAAATGTGCAAAATTTACCTAAAATCAAAAATTCTAACTCTGGTGCATTCCGTTTTTTGATAGGTCTTACCGTTTAGCCACAAGAGGCCTCCAAAGAAAGGTCCACACTGACTTTAAAGTTGGTCCACCATTTTGAATTTTTTCAGGGGTTAAATACATATATATAGAAGCTATAAGTTTGCCAAATTTCAAGTTTCTAACTCATCTGAAATTGGATAAACAATGTCAGTGAGTGAGTCAGCCGTGTGACTTTATAGTATAGTGATTATAATATTTTGACGACTGTTTGCTATTTATGTAACAATTTAGGAAATTTTAAGAAAGGTTCTGCTGGGGTTTACTCCTCTTTATAAAACATGGTATTCAACGAAATATAAAAGCTCACATTAGTTCTCACTACTCTTGCAAACGGCTTGATTGCCTGTGACCAAGAGGTTGGTGTTCGAATCAGGTTCGGTTGTATTATGGGTGTTTTTTCCCTAAATTATAATTCACTCACTCTTCATCAAAACGAGAGTATTTTTTTCATAAGTTATCATCTCATTAGTGTGGACATAAGGTCATCCTGGATGGGTAGTAGAATGAATTGCATAAAAATAAACAAAAATAAGTTAGTGTTTTAATGAAACATTAACATTTATTTATACTTATAACAGGGCAACTATATGGTTTCAAAATTGACCAAAGTTGGCGAAACCTATTCTAAATAAACATTAAAAAGTAATTTTAAGATGCATCTACATTCCATCTTTAGTATAAGCAATCTGTACATATCTTCAAACACGTGGAGGCACGAGTGATATGTTAACAAGGTTAGTATGCCAGACGATGGTTCAGAAGTTATCTCGGTCAAGATCTTATACATTAATGATAGTAGTTTTTCATCATAGATCTAGGTAAGTAAATGTCATCGTTCCAGCTAAATAAAAACATGTCATCGCTCCAGTTAAATAAATAAATGCCATCACTTAAGTTAGATACATGTCATCACTCAAGGTAGATACATGTCATCACTCAAGGTAGATACATGTCATCACTCAAGGTAGATAACTGTCATCACTCGAGGTAGATACATGTCATCACTCAAGGTAGATACATGTCATAGCTCAAGGTAGATAAATATATGTCATCGTTCAAGGTAGTTAGATAAATGTCATCACTCAAGGTAGATAGATACTTGTCATCGCTCAAGGTAGATAAATACATGTCATCGCTCAAGGTAGATAGATACATGTCATCGCTCAAGGTAGATAAATACATGTCATAGCTCAAGGTATTTAAATACATGTCATCGCTCAAGGTAGATACTTGTCATCGCTCAAGGTAGATAAATACATGTCATCATTCAAGGTAGTTAGATACATGTCATCGCTCAAGGTAGATACTTGTCATCGCTCAAGGTAGATAGATACATGTCATCGCTCAAGGTAGATAGATACATGTCATCGTTCAAGGTAGTTAGATACATGTCATCGCTCAAGGTAGTTAGATACATGTCATCGTTCAAGGTAGTTAGATACATGTCATCGTTCAAGGTAGTTAGATACATGTCATCGTTCAAGGTAGTTAGATACATGTCATCGCTCAAGGTAGTTAGATACATGTCATCGTTCAAGGTAGTAAGATACATGTCATCGTTCAAGGTAGTTAGATACATGTCATCGCTCAAGGTAGTTAGATACATGTCATCGTTCAAGGTAGTTAGATACATGTCATCGTTCAAGGTATTTAGATACATGTCATCGTTCAAGGTTTTAGATACATGTCATCGTTCAAGGTATTTAGATACATGTCATCGTTCAAGGTATTTAGATACATGTCATCGTTCAAGGTAGTTAGATACATGCCATCACTCAAGGTAGATAAATACATGCCATCACTCAAGGTAGATAAATACATGCCATCACTCAAGGTAGATAAATACATGCCATCACTCAAGGTAGATACATGTTATCGCTCTATGTAAATACATATCTGTGTAGTTACTTCCTCCCTTAGATCGGCCTTGTATTAATCCTGTGTCAAGCGGATCCATACCTAAGACACCAGTCGGGTTGTTTCTGATGATTATCCAACCAACCTCACCTCGTTGACTGGGCGATAGACCGGATTAACCCTCGTTCCGGAAACACGAGCTTTCTATCATGATCGTCCTCCGAGCAGAAATAACTACGTTTGATCCTCTATATCACACCTCAATCGCTGTCTAGGGACTGCACCCAGTCTCGAACCCATGACACTCGCAACATGAGCTAGTATTTTAACCCTGTAGATGCCTGATATCTAGTTCCTCTTCTAGGAGATTATTCTTAGGGTTTCTTAACTCTCTATGGAGTTAACTCGAGCTAGCCAGCTTATATAACTTCCTTCATGGTAACTATATAAAATTAGGACTTAATACCCTTTGTTTTCATTAACTATAGATTCACAATTATTCATGAATAGACCTTTCAGGTCTTATTCTGGTATTAGCTAGGCTAGACTGTCTATGTATTGTGGCTTAACCTTAAATTAATATTTGTTGCCTAATTTTGACTGCCGCCATGTTGAGGCAAACGCTTCTTTGTAGGGGAATGAGCGTTGATCCTTATTTCTTGAGTTACTAAACTAAACTAAACTTAACTATATGTTCAATCTTACTTCTGTTAGTTCCTTGTCATCAAGGTGCATATAGCTATTCCTGCCTATCAGGATGTATACGTCTATGGTAACTGAATAAACTTGTCTTGTTTAACTATGGACGGTTTGATCTAAAATCTATTTCAAACTTATGTAACTATATTTCACTTGTTTACATTTAAATAAACTTATTTATTAAACTAATATATTTCTCTTATGTCTCATACTTCCCGAACTCTCATTTAATTATTGTGTGTACAAACTCGTCACTTCTTAAATTACAGAAGAGACGCTACGGTTCAAATTTAGAGGAAATATGCCAGTATTTGAGCCGAGGGGAAGCGGACTTATATAGAAAAAATCTCCCCCCTCCCCTTCCCCAAGTTCCTTCGACAGGGATTGGTGCCTCAAGATTTCAGTCAAGGGCAAACTTTAGTAGACGATCTAAACATTATTTGTTCCTACCTAGGCACGATCTGTATCATATTCCTCTAGTAAGTTTTTTATTCAAGATGGGGTTGAAGGGGACGCGAGAAAAGGTGTTTTGGGAGTTTATGTAAAAAAAAATTTTTGCATAGTAAATAAAATATATATCTCCAATAGAATCATACATGAGTAATTTAATTTTCTTCACATGGTGACCTTGACAGCTCATTAATATCTGTCAAGGGTGTCCTAAAATTGAATGACAACTTTATCTCTTTATTTAAAAAGAGTCTCATTTAATGCCGCTCGGTTCATGACACATCGTAAACAAATGTCGATATCAACATGTGACGAAATCTAAACTAGGTTTATACCAGAGCAATATTTTATTTATTTTGTGGTAAAAAATGTTCTGCCATAAAAACAGCAAAAACACTTCCCTTTTATCACGTCCCTTCATACCTCACCTTAAGATCGATTGTAAACACTGCCCTTCCCTCACGTCCCTTCAAACCCCACCTTAAGATCGATTGTAAACACTGCCCTTCTCTCACGTCCCTTCACACCTCACCTTAAGATCGATTGTAAACACTGCCATTCTCTCGCGTCCATTCACACCTCACCTTAAGATCGATTGTAAACACTGCCATTCTCTCACGTCCCTTCACACCTCACCTTAAGATATATTGTACACACTGCCCTTCTCTCACGTCCCTTCACACCTCACCTAAAGATCGATTGGAAACACTGCCATTCTCTCACGTCCCTTCACACCTCACCTAAAGATCGATAGTAAACACTGCCCTTCTCTCAAGTCCCTTCACACCTCAACTTAAGATCAATTGTAAACACTTGCTAGCAGAATATTTATCTATTTAACAAAATGGAATAGCATGAGGGGATTATAATCAACTGACCTTGTCCACTTGGGTAGCCACATGATCTAAGATGTCACTTTCGAAAAAGGCCAGTCTGCCGATGACTGTGAAATCGGGGTTCTAATCCCGTTAGGGTGAACTGAGGGCGGTTTTTCCTACATTATTTTCCACTCTTCCACCCTACAAATGTGGATACACTTCCTCTAAATCTAATCTTCCTCATACCTGACACATTAGAGTAATAACTAATTAGTACATGTGCGTATAGACAGAACGGGTAGTAAGACGCGGTGTTAAAAAACAAACATTTGACTGTAGAAATGTTGGTAAGCATTAAAATAGATAAAATAATACCCCAGTGCACATGAATGGGGAATAAACCCCAGCCCCATAGTAGAAGCCCACTAAACTATTCGTGGAATATTACGCTTCAAAGCGACTAGTCATGTATGTTATGATTACGATTCAACTAGTTTAAATTAGTTGAAAAATGACATCTGGGAATCGAGTCCAGGACACGTGTTATTCTTCAACTAATTAAAAATAATATAATCGTATTCTCCTCCCTACGCACATTCCCTTGTTTGAGAGTTTGTTGTGTTTGAGATGACTCTGGTATGTTTGATTTGAAACCCAACTTGAAACTTTCGATTGCATTTGATGGAGTCCAATTTTAATAGAAAGGGCCTAATAGAAATCATTTTAATATTGTTTTACGATCCACTTTGAGAAAATGTTATTATATTATTAGTATAATTTTATAGGTATTGATACTGTCATCAATATTGGTGGTTGCAGGTCACATGACAACGTATCAATTATTCTTACTATTATATGTTTCTTCTCACGACAGGTCCATTCCTGTTGTCGGCGAACTTAAAACTACCAACGTGCGTTGTCCTCTGCCTCCTCTCTCAGCTCCCAGAATTATTTTCTTTTCCTTCGAGTCATGTAATATTTGAATCCACCTCCTTCCTAAGCTCCTCTTTTTCTCAACCTGTCCTCGTATGACGTCGTGCAGAAGACAAGTTTCTCCTAGGGTGTGTCCGATCCAGTTTGCTTTGTATTAATGAATTACATCCAAAATGATTTTATTCTTACACACTCGTCTTAGAACTTCTTCACCTGCTCTTTTCAAATCTTCTTCAGCTCCACATTTCAAAGCTCTCCAAGTATTTCTTTCCCTCTTCTTTAGAGTTCAAGTTTCTGTTCCAAAGAGCGTGATGCGCCAAACGTATGAATACATTAAAGTAAGTCTAGTAAATTTTCTAGTTTACCTAAATAATTTGGGCTACACATATGGTGTAGAACTCTTATAATTAGTAATCTCTAGTTTTAAACGACCCACATTGATTAAAAGTTACTAAATTTGGCAATGTAAAAATATGTTTTATTTGATTTATTAATTTAAACGTTACCTAAAACTCTCAATGACACTTCCTTATGAATTACTGAATAATTTCTCTTTAAATTATTAATAAAAACCGACTAATAATATAAATAAAACTGTAATATATTTTCCCATCATTATGGCAACATGCATTTCCAGTTTTCAAATAATGCCTTCCTTATAAAATCTTATTTTAAAGAAGGCCTGAAACCTCATAATTTAAACAAATTAATGTTTATACTAACAGATGTACCCTTTTAAAATCAGATTAAACTCAAGAGATAATAAATATGAGGAGGTTTTGAGTGGAAGACATTCAACCAAACCAGCGTGAAAAGGGGGCTGGAAAATCACACTGATAAATCACATGTGAAAACCATCCCCCAGTGCACCAAGATGAAATTCAAATTCTCAATATACCCATATCGGTATATTGTGAGTTTGACGTCTCAGACCATGTGCCCACCGAGGTGGGTACCCCAAAATGCACCAAATGTTATTTGCAGGGAGATTAAAAGTATTAAGGTAAAAAATAGGTAAAAAATATATTTATCATCCTATTTCATAGCTAAACATATTATCTTTACTTTTATATTTTTTACTTACTCTAGCTAGATCATTAGTAGCTTGAAATCTCATCGCTGCACTTATTTTATAGCATTAATAGCACGGAAGTTTACTGCAGCACTTACTTACTCTGGAGCATTAGTAGCTAAAAATGTCAATGCTGCACTTACTAAATTCTTAGCAGTTTATCTCTCCTTCATAAACAAAAAGTTTACTAATAAGCTCCAAAACTGTTATAAATTACGATTTTTTTATTATTTTTTTTAAAGAAGTATGGTGTGTAATTTTGATTTTTTTAAATTACTATGTGTGTGCACAAACTACTAACAAAATTTCAACAGATGCGCAGCTAAACTTATAATTACTAATCTGTGATGGAGGTCGATACGATTCATTTTGATACAAACAATTTCAAATAAATTATACAGCTTACTGAATCGGGCTAATTTCTCTCTTATACATTCTCTCTACTATGATACATTTGACGAGTTTTCATCTCTTGATCTCCAACTTTTTACCTCCCCATTTACCCCTTCTGTACCCTTTCCCTTAACTAAGCTCGGTTCACCGAACTCATCAATAACTTCCAACTCTAAAAATATGATTTCCTCCTTTTAGTAGATTTTATTTTCCTCTGCCGTTTTTTCCCCTTTCCCTTTCTCATTTCCTCTATTACATTCAGTGTTTGCGCTCACTGGGTGTTAGCTGTTCCTTCGTCTGCTACCCCTGGATGTAGGCTTTATGTAAGCCTGAACAAATCTCGTCGCGCTAAAATTCTGGGGGTAATAGGCGAGATAATTACGCGTGTAGCGAGAATATTCTCCGAGGAGAGCCAATACAGTACCCACTGAGAAATAAAATATGTTCCTAGAGAGCGCTTTCTAAAGATTGTCACTAAAAAATTACAGTACCCACTGAGAAATAAAATATGTTCCTTGAGAGCGCTTTCTAAAGATGTCACTAAAAAATTACAGTAACCACTGAGAAAATAAAATATGTTCCTTGAGAGCGCTTTATAAAGATGTCACCAAAAAATTACAGTACCCACTGAGAAGTAATTAATGTTCCTTGAGAGCGCTCTCTAATAATGTTACTAAAATTATTGCAGTAGCCACTGAGAACTAAATTATGTCCCTTGAGAGCGCTCTCTAAAGATGTTTCTAAATTCATTACAGAACCCACTGAGAAATAAAATATTTTCCTTCAGAGTGCTCTCTAAATATGTAACTAAAGTCGTTACAGTACCCACTTATAACAAAAATAATTTTCTTGAGAGCGCTCTCTAGATAAGTCATTTAAGCCATTACAGTACTCACTGAGAAATAAAATTCTTCTTTGAGAGCGCTCTCTAAAGATGCCACTAAATCCATTACAGTAATCACCGAGAAATTAATAAATGTTTTCCGAGAAAGCTACTACCCCCGAGAGATGCTACTAAAACCACTGCAGTATCCAATGTAAATTAATATATTGCATCACTTGAGAGCGCTCTCTAAACTGATGATGGAATTTGGTGGGAAACTATTGCTCTTCTTTTGAACATCTTATAAAATACTAATATGCGCATGACCTCTTTTTCAAGAACTGTTGATATCACTGTGTGTAGAAGATCAAGCTAAACATACAGTGGATTCACCACTGGAGTGGTGGTAACTGACAACTAGAAGAAGATTGTTATTGCAAAACATTGGTTGGAAGTCTTAGTAATATTATATTATTAATACAAAAATGTTAGTAAACCATTCTAATAATAACTCACCGAGGGTAACTGTATAAATGGTTTTTTCGTAACTCATTGAAATAACAATTTATTAATAAAACCATTACGTTGTTGGTTTTGTGGTTATGACAACAAGAGATATTATAGTGCATGAAAATACAATAAGTTTAAAAGTATTGTATTCACACTTTATTCTCATGACTGGGTACCAAAATAAATAAAGATGGTTTTTATAGATTAGAGAGCCATAAAAAAATCTTTGTTTCAAAATTAAACTTGTTTATTTTGGTAATAGGTGAATGACCTAAACTATTTCTTGAAATTTTATTTACCAACAAAGGAATGTGGTAAAAAGTCTCTTTGGTACTGAATTAAATTTAAACATAAAGTGGTTTGAACTTGAAGCCGTCTTGGCTGGTTGGCTACTTACTATTTGGCAGCCATCATGTAAGATAGACATCAAAACAAACTTTAAAAATATTTACAGCTAGAAACTGATTAAATACTAAGAAATAAGGGCAGGACTTTTTTCCTTTCTTACAACGGGTACACCAGATAGTCTTAATATATAAAAGGAAGGTCATGTCAGTCCTTCCGAATGAATTGTTCGAACATTTCTAAACGTCCTAGAAATCTGAGTTTTTGGGAGATAGGTGTGTCACCCCAAACAACCAGAAAAACCTAAAAATATGGAATTTCAAAATGGGGCAACTGAAATTGAGAGATTTAAACTATGAATATAAGACACTTGTTAGGAAGGTAGATTATTTAAAATTAGCGAGAAGATAGAGGTCTCACTTTAGATAATAAAACAAGTTTAAAAATATGAAATTTCAAAGTTGAAGTTGGTGAAATTGGGGAGGGAAGACTACAAACTCTCAAAACTAATTAAAAAACAGCCAATTAAAAGAGTGGTCTAAATCTTAAACTTGGAAGGAAGGTTAAGGGACCACTCAAAATAACCAAAAATATTTGATGATTGAAAGATTTAAAATAGGGTTTGGAAAAGGTGGGAAGGGATACTAACGGAAAACTACAATTTTAGATTAAATATAAAATTTAAATTGTCCAGGAATGTAGGAGAATTACTCCAAAAATCTCAAAAATTTTAAGGTTTTACGTTTATAATTGGGAGCCGGTGAAATAGCGGGTTTCAAAATTTCCAAAACTTATAAAAATACACTGTTATAGTAGAAGATTGAAATTTATCAGACAGGTACTAAATCCACTCCAAACACACTTTAAAACAATTCAAAATGAAATGATAAGCGGGGGTTCCAAATTAAGAATTTCTAAAAGTTTTTTTTAGTAACGAGTCTTATTATCTGTTTAGGTTACACGCATACATAATAATTACTCTAATAAGTAGGGTATTAGGAAGGTTGAATTTAGAGAAAATGTACTCACATTTGTGTGGAGGGTGAATGTAAGACCATTTAGGAAGAATCCTTAGTACACCTGATTAGGATTCGAGCCCTAATACCCCTGTAATTAATAGTTTAATCTATTATGAGAGTGACGCCTTCAACCATAGGCCACCAAAGCATATTCCTAAACTAATACAAAAAAACCATTCTCGAATGGTAGAAAATTAAAATATTTACATACATGTGGAGATTCAACCCCAAATTACCATAAGAGTAGTTGGAGAGTGAAGAGAGTGGGATTGAAATTTTCAAAAATTATAGTGTTGTGTGATAGAACATTTAAATATAGTAGGGAAGTGATTGGACTGCTCGAGATAACAAAAGGAAAAGGATAACAGTTTTTAAATTTCATCATAAAAGTTTGTAAAGTAGTGGGGGCTAAGTGTTTCAAAAACTAACACACACAAAAAAAAACTTCTTGGTGGAGTTGAAATATTTTCAAACTGGTACAAAGATCAACCCTATAGTTAGAAAACAGGGGAAACTTCTGAAATTTGATTCTAAAAATATGGGGCTCATTCATCCCAAAACGATTAGAAAACAAATTTTTGGTGAGTTGGAAAATTAAAATTTGGCAGGTAATTGCAAGGACCTTGAGTATATGTCTCATTAACAGTCTGTTATTTCATGTTTGGGATTTGTTGGGCTGTGATATTTATTTTACTTTCTAGAAACCCCCGAAAGGGAGGAATTATTGTGATCACAAGAAAACAATCAAAATCTATATTTTTAGGGATACCAATGTTTCACGACACCCTGAACGCAAAAATGTGGTTTCCGCGATCGTTGGTATGTCTGCGTGTAGCTTAGCCTTGATTCGAAACTAATTTACTGATCGGGTTGGATTCGGAAAGTTTTAACAGGGTGTCCAAACAAACTGTATTTTAAAATTCCCTGACTTTTCCGGTTTTTTAGAGCCAATTTACAACTTTTCCAGTAACTATATTATTAACATTATTGTATTAAAATCGCAACTTAGTGTAGTTTTTTAGACACACAAAACATTTTGAAATTGTAACACACTATGAAAGGGTTAAATGATGTCAGCCTAGAGCAATGGGCTATTTGGTCGTGCATTCTAAGCTAGATTTCAGTTAGATTATATTTATACATTAAAATATCACCTTACACTCGCTAATGAACTAATGACTCAACTTTGGGTAAAGACACGCAACAGAGAGATGGAAAGTTGAAATGAAAATCCCATGTTGACTTGTAGAATTGAGATTAGTATATTAAAAATTAACAACTGCACAAAAAGAAATTTTCAGTGAGTATTAAAAGTAAGAAAAATGTTATTTTGACAGTTGGTTATTGTAAATGAAAATATCTTAGGCATATTATTTTAGTGAATATATGAAAATTCCAGAAACTTGATCAAATTCCCTGACTTTTTCCTATTTTACAGGTTTTACAAGTTACTGGACACCCTGTTTAATAAGGTTCTCTAGGGTTTTAATAAGGTCCTCTAGAGGGTTGAGAAATTATCTATCTAACCTTAAAATTATAAACGGTTTACACTAGAACGAAGAAGGAAAAGGTGTTTTTTTCAAAATTGGTTCTAATGGTTTTGAATAAAATTCGTAGCTAAACACTGTTTAAGATTAAAAACAAAATGGCACATCCAAATCTTTCAGAATAAGGTCTTAGAGGGTACTTTACACAAGCGGATAACTCCAATTTTGATTATATCCCCGCAGATCTTTGAGATATGAAAAATCCCATCATCACACAGTACTAATAAAAATACCTTTAATTGAAATACATTTTTATAAAACCAATATTTTCTAACCCATTTTCAAATATATTTTTTATATCGAAGCCTTGGAAATTAACTATACTATTGATGAACAGAAATACTACTTTTTACCTATATGTTTATGTAACAGCATATACATATTTCATTTATGCTAGTTTTTTCATTATGGTTCTGCAACACTGTATATAATTTATTTTCACATCTATTCCAAGTTTTAAGTAAATCTCCATTTATAGGTAAAAGTAGTGATAAAATTTGTGTGGCACATCATACCATTTACTCCGATATGTTTGTGTAACAATGTTTATAACTTTATTTCACTTATCTTATGATCATTCTTATACAATGATTTCGTTCGTTTGTGCACTCAGTTTGTGAGTTAGGTAATGTTTAATTACAGAGATTAAATTTGTTTTAATTTATTGATTGACGTAATTGGTTTGAGATTGATTTGTACAAGGATTTTTTTTTTCTTCTAATTTTGCAGACGGATGGTGAACGTCTTACAAAAGCCTACTTCTCACATTTTGTCAGACAATTTGAATCAACACAGGATCAACATTTAAAAATAATTTAAGATTGGCCTACTTTTCCCTTTTTCTTAATATTATATTCTAAAAAAAAATTATTTAAAGATTCCACATGTGAAGAAGGAGCACTCCATCTGGTAATTAAATATTTAAGTAAGTTGCATCCTTGCTCTACCATGCTATAGGGAAGAAAGATACTTTATGCTATTACTATTTTTACTTTCTCTTAAAAAACGGAACTCAAGTTTTTGATAAATGTCGAAAACGTTTCATGACCTCTTGAAATATAAAAGATGGATTTTGCGATGCCGTCCATCTGTCTGTATCTCGGAAAAAAGCCAAAACCATTTTACCGTCCAGGTTAAACTTGGTATCGAGGGTTTTGATAAGATTCTCCTGAGGAGTTTTAGGAATTATTAGATATACAATCCTAAAATTAAGGTTAGTTTACTGAAGGGCAATAATAGAAAAAATAGATTCTCAAAATTCGCTTTAACAATTTTCACTAATTTCTGTATACTGTTCAACATTACAAACAAAATGGTAATTTTGAATTTTTTATGTAAATACATTTTAGGGTACTATACATAGGCAGACATTTCCAATCTTCGTAACTATTTGAAATAACTTATCATTGTAAAGATGTAACAATATTAAATATAAAACTCTTTTGTTTAAAATTAGATTTTATAAAACCAATAATTTCTTAGCTATAAGCAAATATAAATAATTGTTTATGAAGTAATTTGAAATATGAAATTGATTGTTATGCTGTTTATTGGACAGAGGAGCTTTCTATTTATTCAATATTTCTGTAACATTGTATAATATTTCATTTATACTCTTTGGTGGAGTGTTTATGCAATAAAGTTTTTTTTTTCCTTAAATCTTACGAGCTTTTAGTAAATGTCCCTATTTTAAGATTAAAGTTAAATAAAGTCAATGTGGTGTGGTGTACCATTTATTTGAATGAAATTCTTAAGATTTTTTTATAAATTCGATAAATGTAAAAAAATGGGCGAGCCAATCTTTGCCCTCAACCCTCTATGAGCAGTGACGTCATAAAGTGTGTAATGGCTCCACTCTGGCTGGAACGGGAATGGGCTAACTGACCAAGAAGATTGAGGTATGGACAGAAGACTGAGGAACAAGGTACATGTAGCACACCGCGAGAGGAAAGGAAAAGAGTTCTAGTAACCATGGAAACAAGTGGTGGTAGTAGGGATCGATAGCTGGGGTGAGACAAGGGGTGAGCCGGATCATAATGTAAATACAATCATCGACGCCTGTACTAGAGCCGGCTAAACACACAACACGATTAGTGGAGGACTGCGGGCGGAACATATTGTTTCATCGGGACTCGGAGGTAGGTCTGGACACTGATGAGATTCATTTATCGGTGAAACGGAGTCTAAGTACGAGTTGATGTTGAATGCTCTCATGTTTCGATGTGTATTGTAAGTGGGATTTTAAATAAAAAATATTATGAGCTGTAATTGCGAAATGAAATGAAGTAATTCAATGTTATTTGAATTAATGTAAGTGCTGATAGATATTTAAAAAGTTATTTAATGTAGTGATGTAATATTGTAAGTGCCATAGGAAATAAAAAAATAATAATATGCAAGTGGTTATTATTATTATTATTATCACCGCGTCTTACTACCCGTTCGGACTATTAGCACTTACGATAATGTGTAATGGTAGAGTGATTGTGAGATGAAATTGAGGACCTACAGTTTAACGTGGGATCCGAACCACGGTGGAGGCCTGGCGTTCAACACGTTCACAAGTTGTGATTAATACAAGTCTTGTCAGAGGTGAAGAAAGGGTTTAAGTGTTTATTGAAATGAAATTATTCAATGTTTTAGTGATTATTGCAAAGTGCTATTTGAAATTAGAGACATATATTCTGTTCTATGATGGTTTCTAAGTGCTATTTAAAATGAAGTGATTCAATATTGTGATGTTTGCAGGGGTTCTAGAATCGGGTAAGCTTTGGGGACACAACCATCCCCCTTTTTATATTTTGGGGGAGCTAAGACTACCCTACACCCCTCCATACAACATTTCCTTTATATTATATTCAAAACATGTACGCAAACAATATTTTAAATTATTGTTTAATCCACTTGGGTGGATACGCGGACCAAGTGTCCGGCTAGTAAATGATTATTCGCATGTGACGTGAAAGTTAGGGGCTTGATTCCCCCAAGCTGGGCGTCAACAGACAAGTGTATCGGTAGCCCCATCCAGTGAGAATGAATCAAGTAATAAGCTACTAGACTAGGCGTTAATGAGGAAAACTACAAATATTCAACCCCCTCATTTGGGTAAATTTTCTCTAAATTATGAATGTTTAGAGGAAATTCAGAACCAAAGATGCACAAAGAGGGTTCACATTGAACATCACCTGCAACATCCTCTCTATGTTTCTTGGTTTTTATGCTACCTATGTATGTAGTCACAATGTTTAGTGTGTCAGGTTCACAATTGATGTAAAAATAATATAATAAGAAACACACCCTAGAGATTTCCCTGGTTACTTATTTCAAGTTTAAAATGTATTGGTTAATTGAGTTTATAGTCCAGTCAACAAAGTAAAAATAGGGGAAATAATTCGTGTAGTCACAAATTTGTTTGTTTTTCGGAGTAAAACTTATTTAATGGTAGTTTACTAAAACAAATTTTCGAAAAAATAATAATTTGGAAGCTTTAATACACATATAAGAGAAAGCTTGTGCGATTGTGTCATACTATTTATTTATGGATTAAATTGGAATATTAAATTGTATGTCATGCTCTTTGGTGGACAGAGATATTTATATTTTCTCAATGTTTCTGTAACAAGGTATACTATTTCATTTATTTTCTTTGCTAGAGATTATTGACCAAAATATATGTTAATAAAATTCACAACCCACTTCAATGGTTGCGTAGTATAACGTGGTAATATCTTTTTAGATTAGATTGCCAAAGACGGGGAGATCGGGTTTTGATCCCAGCTGGGTGCACTGAGGGAGATTTT
>CABEEJ010006025.1:0-43864 GCA_901482245.1 Timema douglasi | reverse complement strand
TCCCCCACCCCCTAGCCAATTAGGACCCCCATTGTTCGCGTTAATTGGCCTATTGTTTGGGCTCGTATCTTTATGAGTGTCCTACTTAGTTTGTATTACTTTTAGTTCAAACTAACTATATATGCAGTTTGGGCCGTGAGTCTCCAAACACCCTATATATAAATTAACAAAATCATATATTTGTATATACAACCAAATAATATATGTATTTAAATAAATTAACAAAATCAAATATAGGTATGTATAAATTAACAAATTCAAATATAGGTATGTATAAATTAACAAAATCATATATGTATTTAAGAAAGAAGAAAGTTGAAAAAACAAAGCGTTAAAGCAAAATAAAAACAAAATTAAGAAAAATTCTTGGTCTTAGGCTTAAAAAAGCTAAATTTAGTAACCAATAAGATTCCAATTTTATGAACATAATAACTATACCATCACTATTTCAGCCTGATATTTATTGATCATTTAAATTCATTGCTTCATTAAGTCATAATTTAACTGTTCAAAACCTCGGGACTTGTTTGATTTAAAGGTTTGGCTATTAAAATAGGCTACACTTAATTCCCCTTAGCCTACGTAATTGTATATTGAGAAATATTAAGCCATGCAAATAAAGAATGAGACTAATCAAGTTTTTTTAATGTTATTGGTCGCGGCGAGAATCATGATTAAATCGTTTCACAATATTTTCTTAAAATTTGCCGCTCCCGACATCAAGAGATCAGGTGGGGTGATGTAATCCCTTCCTGTTTCAACCACCTACAAGTTTGTGGTGAGTTGCGGCTAGTAAGTAGCCTAGTGAGACATTAAAAAATATAGCAGCTACTAACGCTGGCCGATGAGTGAAAAATCAGGGGCTAAAGAAGTTAGACATGTTTAACCTTCTTTTTTCCTTTAATTCTTTATTTATTTTTGTAGTACAATATTATATTCCTTAAGCTTAATGTCAGTACTTCAGTAGCCATCCCCCAGTTTATGAACAAGATACAAAATTCTTTGTATGGAACTGGGCGCTTCACAGTGCCATTGACGTGGTCTTTGACTGTTTTGCGCATGCGCACATAGGAGAGGAGTGGGGAGGAAGGTGGGACTGCCATGTATAGAGAGCACTGTTGCTCTCGCAGTGCCGACTTTTGCGTGATGGTGGGAGGAAGTGTTTTTTTGACTCAGGGTGTGTTGTGCTTAAAAACCGTATATCATATTCTTGAATGTGATAAAGTGTAGAGGAGTGTAGAATTAGATTACTATTCTGCTTCCGGATATTCTATTTAATTCATTTTTTTCAGTTATTTTATTTAAAAGAAAATTTTTACCATGGCCTTGCATCCCCAAGAAATATATTCTGTGACTGTAAGTAAACTTCAACAGCTTAAGTTTTCACAGCTATCTCTCCATGAGAAAGTTACAGTTAAGAAAATAAGTGATTCAACACCTTATATTCTAATTTCTCAGCCAGGTAAAAGTAACAACAAGAAATATATTCGTAGCTATAATTCTGACTGGTACCAACGGAAAAGTTGGCTTTGCGGCTGTGAAGTAAAAAATGCACTGTTTTGCTTCCCGTGTTAGCAGCACCCCTACTAATTTTATTTACGAGCCGCCACTGGTTGAAATCTAATCTACACAACCACGTTATTTGTTGTACTTGCCGTGACTAATCGCTGCTAACTTAACACAATGTGACATATAAGTAGCTGGAAAAGGTGGTAGCCGCTACTTAGTTGTAGCGCCGTAGCCGCTATTTTAATGTCACACACAGTATGATACAACCTTTACGAGAGGGAGTAGTTCGACCTCTTCTCTACCTCGGATCCCAACTGAACATCCCTCCTGATTTGTCTCCACTTGTGTCACTTCCCAATGTAAACCGTGCCGCATTATTTCGGATGTATTTCACAAACGAATGCGCCACACGTCCCCGTATTAATTAATTGCATGGCCCATCTATCACGGAAGAATAGAGAAATATCACTGTTTATTATGCAAGTAAACGCTGTTTCAATTTCATCCCTCTGTGAGAACTCTGGTCATCCGCGTAAACAATTCCGTCGGCGTTGCGTTTGATAGGTCGCGCCATTTGATTTATGGATGTTGCTACAGTAAGAACGTGGTAGGAATGGCCTTCTATGAAATACAAAAATGTTACTTTTATTTTTCAATCACTATTGATAGTATATTTTTATTTTATAAATACTGATACTTTCTATCAAAAGTGACAACTTTAGATCACATCATGCCGGTATTACGTTCAATTTAACGTTCACGTGAAACTTACTTTATGTTCACGTTACGTACCTTAAAGGTTCTTCTCTTGTTTTTTTTTTGAATGGAAGCCATCATGACGCAATTCACTAACTTAAGAGTTGTCCAAGAGAGAGCCTCACATCACATGAACTTTAAGTAAATGATAGTATGTGTTCTAGCAATACCCCATCTATGGTCGGCAGAGTCGTAAATCTGCTCCTGCTGGCAGTTAGTCAGAAACAATACTTTGGGGAAACACATTACAAATAAATAAACACTTTGATAATAATACGGTAAATGTATTAATATAAACATGAAATAAATAAAAATTATATTTCAAATCATTGTTGGATCATTCATGTAATCTTAGGTTAAACAACATGTAATGTAATCGTTCCAATTAAATAATTGAAAAATCTAATGAAAAATTTTAAGGATATTGTTCTGTAAAAAAACAAAACATTTCACACTTTTATTGGGCCCCTTACCCCGTTCCCCCCACCTTAATTTAGCATCACTGTATAGCCGCTCCGATCACAAACAAAGCTCACCAATGGACCTAATTATGTTTTTAGGCAGGATTACAACTACGTCGTTGATTTAAACGAGGCTCTCTAATGCTGGTAACACAGCTGTTTGGATTCGTTTCCTCTGTGGATGGTGCGGCGTATAGTCTACACTGCACTGTGCCTTGTTCGTGTCTCTTACACTTTTCAGATCGATAGTGGAAACTTTACACTTTCGCTATCGATTCACCTCAAATTAATTTAGCTGGGTTCGAATGTTCGCGTCGCTTGTGTAGTAGCTTAATAGTATTGACAGTGAAATAATTTAGATATTTCTTTAAAGGATACTAGAAACTACCAAAACATAGTTGTTTTAAAACTAATGGAAAAGATACTAGAAACTACCAAAATATAGCTGTTTTTAAACTAGTGGAAAGGATACTATAAACTACCATAACATAGCTGTTTAAAAACTAATGGAAAAGATACTAGAAACTACCAAAATATAGATGTTTTTAAACTAGTAGAAAGGATACTAGAAACTACCAAAACATAGCTGTTTAAAAACTAATGGAAAGATACTAGAAACTACCAAAATATAGCTGTTTTTAAAACTAGTGGAAAGATACTATAAACTACCAAAACATAGTTGTATCGTATTCTTCTTAATAATAGATCATATGGCCATGTCGATGTATTTTGTATAGTTGATGTGATGGAAATTGACCGAGAATAATTAATGTACTGTCATATTGAAAGTTAAATTACATGTTAAACTCTATCGTGTAGCTATTTAAAAGCTTCATGAAGAATCTGTGTCTAAGGGCTTACTTAAATGGACAATATAGTCAAATAGGTGCTCAAGATGTAAAATAATATAGGCCAATGGGTTTTTAATGTACTTGAGGAGGTCACATGGTCTAAATAATGGAGAAGTCGAAGTTCGAATCTCAACTGGATGTACAGAAGGCGATTTTTCAATCTGACTTGTTACTGTGGTTTTATCATCTCACACTAACGAAGGTGCACTTCCTCTAAATAAACCTTTCACCCTTGCCCTTGGATTAAGCATATAGCTAACTCTTCTGTTTAGCTAAAATATTATAAACCAAAACAAATAATGATATGTGTGTAGTATTTTGTTATTGCTTTTGCAATGCTAATAATAATAATAGTAATACAGGTAGTCATAAAGCTTATATATCATAAAAACAGATATAGCTTCATCAATAGATTCTTTACTTTCAAAAATATCCAAAATCATTACAATGAAATTTTTTGTTTGGTAGGTTTTTTAAAAATAATTTATTTTTTAATAAAATTAGCTTTGTAGATATACTTTTGTGTCCAATGTATATATTCTAGTCTGCATTCAAATGCAGATATCACAAGCAACTCCAACAAAACTAGAAATGACAAATGTGTTGTTGTACACAGGTAACCGCCGGACGGCATCGGTCCGCTCGGTGGGCTACAGTGACTTGTTTGTGCTGTCAAAGAAGGACATGTGGGACGTTCTGAAGGAGTACCCTGCCGCTAGGGTGCGCCTAGAGGCCATCGCTGTCAAGAGGCTTGAGAAGTACAAGAAGGCGCCACTAGAGAGGGGTACGTCACAATAAACAAACGAGGTCATGGTGACTATTGTCAGTTGTGCATTCTAGAGATGATAAATATACCTATTATTACTAAGCTAACCATCAAATATACAGTAAACATTTACTGCAATACTATGTCCTTGAACGATGTCATGACTACAAAGAAACTCGTATATTGGTAGCATCCACCACTTTAGAGGAGGACCTATGATTGCGTTGTATAGTAGTTATAAGTCTGCACAGGTGCAGTAGTTAAAATTATTGATGTTTCATTTAAAGAGAAGTGTTATGCGAGATCTAGGAATGTGTTTTCTATAATTAATATTCCTGTTGATTAAAACAGTTTAATACATTATCTTGTCGTTTGTTTGGTCTTACAACTATTCTTCAAATCGCTATTTTCATAATTTTATCCATTAGATTTAATTGTGTCTGCATCAGATGGGGTTCATTGTTGACACAGCACTAAGGCCTATATCACACCAGAATGCCACGGCAGCTCTGCCAGGTACAAAACAGATAAGCCAATGGCGCATCACACACCTGGCATTGCTCCCAGTCCGGGTAATGAGACACTACACTAGTGGCAGCGCTGCCATAAGAATACATGTAATGAGGTCAGGGTAGCAGATCCTAAAAATGACAACAGCTCTGTCAGCAGAGCTGCCACGACAGGTTTATATGAGATTACAAAAATATGCGTTTTACAGCCCCCTTAAAATTAATGTCTAGTAAAATACATATAATCCAAGTGTGTTAATAATTAAGAGGGTGATTGATAATATAATGCGAATTCTTGTATAACATAATTTATTAGTACATATATGCTACAATCATGACGAGCACACTACATAGTGATTAAATCGAGAATGAATTGCAATTGACATGTTAAAAAGCACAAATATTGAAGTATTTTACCAACCAATCAATACATAACAACCTTGGTTAAGTGTGGCGTTACTATAGGCCCACAGCTTTCAGAGAAACTATGGAACTATTTCAGACTTTAGTTATGTTCGTGTCGCCTGTAGTAAGTAGTTCTATCTGTACTTTACTGGTTTTTTCATCGCATGAGCAGGTTCATTCCCTGGCTGTTTGCGTCGCTCCCCACTCTCTTGTTAGATTGGATTACCAGTAACTGTGTGAGATGATCAACAGCCGAGTTTTTCACCCCACATTAAAAAAAAATACCTGAAAGGATTGAAATGCTGTTAGCATCACCTTAGACTAGAGAGAACATCCTGTTCCATCTGCTCCTATCTTGCACCAAGTGTAGAACTTTTTACAAAAGTCGATGCGAACAAAACTATAGTTTCAAATTGTCTCTATCAGTGATCTCTATTATACTATACTGGCTGGACATAAACACACCCCTTGAAACTGACCAAATCGTGACGCTAAAGTTTGACAGATTTAATGGTTTATTCCAATGTTCCTGTGCAAAAACGTGTGTCACGTGAATAAAAGTATTATTTTGAAAAAATATTGACGTGTGTAATGATACTGATTTGGACCCCTCTCATATATTAAAAAAAAAGTCGTGGATGAAGTGAATTTTTATTTAAGATATTGTATATAAAATATCCTTTTAATACTTCATCCATGGATAATCACGCGCTTTTCAGAATTAATGTCAATAGATTAAACTATAAGACTCATTTTTTCTTTAAAAAATCAACTCCGTAGTGTTTACCAAAAAAGCAAGTGACGTTAGCTTCCTCTACCCAATAGGAAGCTAGCCTTCACAACACCTGTCGCCAGGACTCTTTCTATTAGTTGGGTTTGACACTGGTGACAAGATGTTCAAGAGGCAAGGGGTCAGTCATATATAAACCGCTTGTGCGTATGAACATATAGTAGTAACATAAATCTACACAGCACACGGTACTCAAAACACGGAACGTATGTCACAGAAAAATAATCTGCAGCTCAACTAAAACTGTGTCATCTAATATTACATCTTCAGTGCCGAAGGTGAAATCATCTTAATAAATCGTATGCAACATTGAAATTTTTATTTATTTTACTAAAATAAAAATCAGAAATAATCATATCGTATAACCGCGTGAGTCCTCAGTGAGGCACGCTCTCATCGACATCATAGAAAAGAATTGATGTCAAGATAATTGGCACTCGAACACGGGGCTATGTATATACCAATTATCTCATCAAACAACTAATATATTTAATTAGTGCTCGATCGCGGGGAAATCATCAGCTAATTAGACCAAATATCCCTATCGTCATAATTAGCACCCATCGGGGACGCATATAATTCCATAACGTTTTAATTGGCACCCAACGCGGACCGATAAATGCAATAACACTTTAATTTCCACCCAATAGCGCCCATCGCGGGACGCGTATCATCATAATTGGCACCCAATGCGCAACCGTATCGTTTTAATTGGCGCCCAATGCGCAGCCGTATCGTTTTAAACGTGATACTCCACTTGACTGAAGATACATTTACATTAAAGGATATACAATTTACTTTTAAAAGTAATATTGTAAAAGTAAGAATAAAAACTTTGATATATTAAAATATATAGCTAAAGCCCATGATGTTTACCTTCTGCCAAGACCACAATATATTTAAAATTGGTTACTAGCTTAGTAATGGTTTCAGAAACAATATTATTTTATTCAAAGTCCAATAAGTAAAATGAAAAAAAAAGGTAGCTTCAAACTTAATTACATTCATTTGAATGACAAACTTTGTATAGTTGTTTTACATTCAAATTATCATTTAGGTATGAAGTATTACTATATTACAATATACTCGTATTTAAAGTTGGTTCTTAGTGTATATAGCCTATTACTTTCAGAAGCCATATTATATTTAATGTTCGATAACTATAATGAAATAAGGTGGCTTAAAACTTAATTACATGTGTTTGAATAACAAACTTTGTGTAGCAGTTTTACCTTCAAACTATAATCTAGGTTATGGGTTTTGTTGAAAGTATTAGGTCCTGTGTTAAAATATATTTAAAGTTGGCTTTCAGCTTGTACATTGATTTTAGAAACCATATTATATTTAATGTTCGATAACTATAATGAAATAAGGTCGCTAAAACTTGTTACTTTTGTTAGAATGACAAACTATGTGTGGACAAAAAAATCCGTAAGCTTCGCATCCTTATGGTCCTTAAATCCTTAATGGTCCTTAGAAATGGAAATCACGTCTACACAATTCGTTTCCGTAATCACGTGACCATGCCAACAAATGAGAAAGTTGGAAATAACGTCTAATAAAACGCTTCGAAAGGAAATTTTCTATAGCTAGGCGCAAGCAGACGTCACCCGTGAAGCAGATGATATCCTAGCAGAATGATATTATAACATAAGTAACTACTCAACATACTTTTATAAAACGCTCAGGATATTTCTGAATTAGCTCAGTCCGCAAAATGATTATATAATTTTGTATTTGTTTCCATAGCAACGGATACTTTGGCTGCCATTGGTGCTTATACTTTCTGCGGACTCGTTACGGACTACCAATCACAGCCGAGTAAATATGCGCATGCGCCTTGAAATAAAGAAAGAATAGCAGTTGAAAAGATGACTACACGCGGACCTATTTCAGAAACATTTTTCTAAAAATCTAAACACGCGGGAAGAGTGGCTTCTAGGAAAGTGTTTTCTGAGAAATACCCAAGTTCTCAGAAATATTAGCTTTGCTTTTGTAGGTTCAACACCCCTATTTGGTTTATTCTCTATTTACTAGCCATTTAATTTTTTGTAACTGTTAAATTATGGATACTAGTGATTTTCCATCCAAAATATTAGTAGGCCTACATCTGTTTAGCATTTTCAGGCTATTGCAAACACTTATTATTTTAAGTTTGATAGTTAGAATAAAGTTATAAATAACGTAACGTAACCCATTTACCTCATGCTGTTTACTTCTACTTTCCACTGTGTAAACCAGGTCATCTTTTAATAAAACTAACCAGAACCAGATTGTGATTATAAACATTCCCATCCCAAATTTTACCAACATTAATTTGTTTTTATCAAATATTAAAGATTGATTTGAGTTAAGTTAGTTTGTAATTGTTAACAAATAAATTATTACTTTAAACAAACTATAATTATTAAATAAAATATATGTTTACTTAAAAAATTATAATTTGTATGTTATAAACTACAAATTAATCAACCTAACTTAACATTCCATGTCTGATAAATTTAAATGTGAATAAGAGATTGGATGGGTAAGTTACATGAAGGATGTCTACCACGAGACTCTAAAACGTTATAACATTATAATCACAGACGGTCGAGTGGGGTTTCATGGTGGACATTCTTAACCCACAAATTTAGAAATTGTAAAGGGGGGGGGCACAGATCTATTGACCGGAAAAACAGTTGCGTGAGCTGGTATGCATATTTTTTCCTTAACACACGGCCTTGTCAATTGCCTTGCCCAGTGCCCACTGCCCATCGCTACTATCCCACGATCTAGCATTAAGATGCAAAATAAAAATCACTCTTTGATTAATGTTCATAAGGTTTTATTTACATATAGGCCTAGTAGTCTATCATGTTAAATGTTTCATTGTGTTATAAATTTAAATTTTATCATGAGGCCAATACTCACAAGTCAAAAAGTGCTAAATGAATTTAAAGTTAGAAAAAAAAAATTTATTCTCAATTCAAGCCCAGCTTCACCCCCACAAGTAATTCCACTCCAGAAATGAATATACAACCTTGGTAGTCGCTACCACAGCCCTCCCCCTCCACTTCCATTAGTCTAAAAAGAAATTCAAATATTCTACCTAAAGGGAATGGGGGGGGGGGACACACATGCCCCTATGCTCTCCCCCTTAAATTGCATTTCAGAAAAGGTTGAACATGGGTGAACTAGTTCCTGCGAAATAGATAAACTAAGAACTAAATTAAGTAGGTTATTTATTTTCCAAATTTGGACCTAAATTGTGCTAATATTTTAGTGTATTTCCCCTTTATGTGTCAAATGTAGTAAATAATGTTGACTGGTAGTGGTATTTTCTTGAAAATATTTTTTTCAAAGATAAATTGTTTGCAAACTAAACTCTAGCTTCATTTCACTAGCCCATATTAGTGGGTTGATTAAACATTTTTATAGCTACTTGGTAAGCAAGGTAATTGTATAGTAATATTAACAAATACCTTGCATACAGGTGTACCACTGTTTCGCTTCCACTAAATGAAAGGAAATCTAAAGGGAATCTATTTACAGATTTGTAAATCATACAAACATGAGTAACTTTTAATTTTATTATAATGGCACCAGGCCTTAGGATCTGGGCCTAAAATGTTTGATTCTCCTCCTCTACAATTATTTTGATAAAACCATGAAAGTACTTTAATCACCTTAATCATGGACATGCCTGGATTTCAGACTTTGGGGGGGATAGGGACACAAAATATTATAAGTGATTTGACACTCACTAATAATAATTGTTTATATACATAGTCTAAGCAAAGCCTACACTAGCAATAATACTCTTAAACTCAATTTCATATTCAATATAAATGTTTTGAATGAACATTAATATCAATTTTTTTTTAATTTCTTAACCTCAGATTAAAATAACAATTTTTTCTTAGTTGTTCAACATTTTAAATAACTATAGCCCTACCTGCAAGAGAATGAGTAATTTTGTATTAAATAGATAATGGGAACTACATTTAATGTATCACACTGACAACTTATAAATAAAGTACATTTTTATGAAGATGAAGCACTTATTTTAAATTAGCTTAGGCTTCACCAAACACTCTCATTCTTCGTTCATTAACTACAATAAACTTGTTCATAAGATTATGAATGCTTATCTTGTCCAATATATCTTTATGTGTGTGACACCCAGACTCATGGTTAATGGGCCTCTATGCCATATTATTCCTCAAGTACGTTTTAAGGCGACGTAACGAATTAAATGATCTTTCCACCTCACACGACGAACTTGGAAAAACCAGCAGTATATGCCACAGAACCCCAACATTACTGATCATTGCTCTCACTTCAGAAGATAGCCCTCGAAATGCGGTTAGGGCATCTCCAACACAAGTAGGTGTACTTAAACAAACAAAAAAAATCAAAACTTCAAAATATTTCTCGTTAATTTCAGGATACATTTTCAGCACTAGGTTTATTTCTCCTTTTAAAAGACTCATTTCCAACTTTCCAACTTTCTCATGCGATCAAGTCCTTCTTGATCAAATCTTGACCATCGACTTCCAACAACTGTGTTTATAATGGCAAAATACTCATGGTGAACGTAGTCCTCGACTGAAGTAGAAGTGAACGCTGTAGCAGGATCTGTGTAACACATTGGTGGTTTCTTCTGTCTTGGCAAAGAAAGAGTTTGCAGGTTGTTGGTAACATTGATTTTGTTAGCTTCTCCTTAAAATAATACAAATTCATCATTTTCTCTGAGTCTCTATAAACTTGAAGACACTATTCATATGGCCTGTATATGTTCAAAAGTACTCATTTTTCTTCCTTGAAAAAATTTATTCAAAATTTCAAAATTATTTATTATTTTCCTTGCCATAAAGAAGTCTAAAATAGTTTCTCCTGACTCAAACACTCTGAATAGCCCACTTTCTAAGTGATTTGCTTTGACAGACAGTGCTTCAAGTTTTTCTAAAATCATGGAATAGTTTTCCAGAATCTCTTCAACCTGAGCACCTCTGTATATCCACCTGGTCGGACAAAGGGGCTTGATGCTGGCATTAGATAGCAAGGGACCATTAAAAGCAGCTTCTTGGATATTAATAAACTTAATTTTAGCTGTCAATGATTGTGAAAACAAAACTCCAGGAACATAGGCCCATTGCATTTAATTCTTTGCAGTAATTGGATGTAGCACATGCATCCCTTGTGACCAAGTTAGTGCAGTGCGCCCCACAGTGAGCAAACACGGCTAAAGGCTGTCTAACATTTATTATAGACTGTACTCCTTTGTTGATCCCACTCATATTTGGAGCACCATCATAGGTTTGTCTGCACAAGTTTAAAATAGGTAGTTGAACTCTGGTCACTATATTAAAAAGAATGGCTACAATCGACGCTCCAGTTGTTTTAGTAGCACTGTGTAGTCCCAAAAAACTTTCATGAAGGTCTAAGTTTTCATCAACCCTATGCACACATATTCTAAGATGTTCAGTCCCAGTCATATCATGTGTCCCATCACAAATCAAAGAAAACAAATTAAATCTAGAATATTGAATTTCAGCTCAAAGATTTCTCACAATTTCATTGCCTATTATTTCCAAAATATAATTTTAAATTTTCCCATTTGTGTATACCTCTCGTTCCTTATTCAACCAATTTGCAAGATAGGAATCATACTCGAAACGTAGTTTAAGAAGATGAAATAAGTTTCCACTTTCTTGTTGATTTCCTCTTAAAGCTTAACCTTGCATGGCTAAATATTTGATTGAGGTAAAAATGTTGAGGACATTCCCTAGAAATCTTATGTTAAGAAACTAAAGCAGAATTTAACTGGCCATTAGTCGAGTTTTTCAGCTGTCTATAACTTAAAACTGCTTGTAAATTGCTATCTCTCTTTTCATGTGAATGAAACTTATCCGATGCTTTTTTCCAGTTTTTAAATCCATTTTCCTAGCAGGATTGTTATCAGGACCTAATTTATGATATATATTACAATAAAAACAAATAACTCCATTTGCATTGTTTGTAGAGGCATCCATATGTAGCCAAATGAACTCCTTGTACCATGCTGGGAGAAACCGAAGTATTTTTACTTTTAAATTCTGAGTAGGAAATTTTGTTGGCAGTGTTAGTGTAACTGGCTGGTTTGGTGCTAGATATTTATTACTTTCACAGTTATAAACTTGTAATTGATTCAACAAACTTACTGTTTTATTAACATTTAAGTTGACTTGAATGGACTTTTCATCAGACTCGCCAAAGCAGTGTTTTCTATGAGATTATAGTTCAATTGGTGAATCACGTTTTGTTTTGATTAAGAAACGATCCATAATCAAAATAGTTTTCAAGTCACGTTGATTTATATCAAGTTCATTCTTACAAACAAACACATTAGCAAATATGACATATGTATTACATAAACTAATTTATTCACAAAACATTAAACAACAACACACACACACACACACTACTATTTTATTCTTAGCATTTACAAGATTTCTGCAATTATCTGAAAAAGTTAAGAGCTTGCAAATAAAATAATTTACTAATACAATACTAATCAAAGGATAATTTTCCTTAAATATTNCACACCACTATTTTATTCTTAGCATTTACAAGATTTCTGCAATTATCTGAAAACGTTAAGAGCTTGCAAATAAAATAGTTTACAAGCACAATACTAATCAAATGAATCAATATATACTCTATTGAATTTAAGGATAATTTTCCTTTAATATTAGGGGGGGACGTGTGTCCCCCGTCCCCTCTACCAGGCACGTCCATGATCGTGATTATATTTAAAGTAATATTTAAGCTCAAGACAGATAAAATAATATTTAAATATTAATTTAAATGCAGAGTATAAGTTCTAATAGTTTTAATTTCCAGGGAATGCCAGGCCTCCACCGTGGTTCGGATTCCACGTTAAACTGTAGGTCCTTCATTTCATCTCACAATCACCCTACCATTACACATTAGCTTAAGTGCGTATAACACGAACGGGTAGTAAGACGCGGTGCTAATAATAATAATTTAATTTCCAGTCAGGAGATCTTAGGTTTCAAAAACAATGCTATAGTGAGTGCCTCTAAAATATAACCTAAAAATGATCTTGAGTTTAAATCACAGTATTTAATAAAATCTCTGTTAAACACTTTGCTAAAAAGAGAAATAGTTACTGTTTAGCAGCCCATTTTTACATGCTGCTATAATACTTTGTATAACATACATATTACTGATGAATAGCCTAAGCAATAGTAAGCATAGTTAAAACTCAAATATATTGCAAATTAAATCATTAGCATGCTTCAAGCCTGAATTCCCAAACTATAACCCTCCATCCGGGTGTCAATTTTCAATGGTGTAAGTTAGATGTAGATGGGAAAGGTGTAAAGGGAGGAGTCTCACACAGGGAATTTTCCCAACCCATTCCACTCCAAGTTTAAAAATAATTTTAAAAAAAGCTTAAAACATAAATGATCTAACTATAATAGATAAAACAAAGTTGTGACAAATTCTTAGGATAAATTATTTTAAGACATGACTAACAGCTTAATTTTAAAAGGCAGATTTAAGTGCTCCTAAAATTTCAAATTTAAAAAGTAGATAAATAATGGGGCTTCAATACCTTAGACCATGTGTCTCTCCCCCCCAAAGTAAATCTCTGACTGCACCATTGGAATAGGTACTCTTAAGGCAGCTTTACACTGGAGGTAAAATTGTTGAAAACACATGTTATTAGCAATGTTTTTAACACAATTTTAAAATGAGCCCATAAAATGTTATTAACTTTTGTTATCAATGGGTTTTGATAACATTAATTGTTACTGACATTATTAAAAGTCACTAAAAATATTAGTAACATTTTGATATTAACTTTTGTCAATAACATTTGCTTTCAACATTTGTTTTGTCCATTAACATGTCAACAATGTTGCTAGCTTTGTTAATAATTGACATTTTGTGACCGCTCTGGAGGCAGTCCTGATCAAAGGAGGTTGATAACAAAATGTTACTATCAAATTATTACTGTTGGGAACTCTGTTAATAACGTTCTACAGATGGATTAGTTTTCTGCCTTTTTGCATTCGGTGTAGATCTTTGTGTCATTTTGTTGAACCCACATCCTTTTCTTGTTTTTCTGTCTTCCTGCCCCAATAATCACTACATAAGATGCAGCAATAGTCACTTCTTCCTGTGAAGCCATATTAGGTGCCGACAGCAGGGGTGCTATGCATATTAAGCACCCCCAAAAATATTTTCACCCCAAATATTTCAACCTTTTAAAAATCTTAATTTTACGACACTATTTTGATCTTGGATATAGGGTTTTGCTGTGAACAGTGTCTTCTAGCATAGCAAATGGCAGGTGCTGTAATCCAATATGTAAGCAAGCATGATTAAGTTGGTATTATTCGCCACTCTTGTACCGACAGCCTGGAATTTGTCAACATGTTACCATTATAGTTTGGCTAGTGGCAGTACTCATATCATATGTATTATTTTTGTGTTCTGCATGTAACTATTACCCTTAAAAAGGGTAAGATACAAATAATACAATGGGAGGATATCATGAGAATTTAAAAGGAAGCAGGAAATATATCAACATAGAAATACTTTACTCAACAAACGAAAAACAAATAATTTTAATTGAAATACAGAAGTGTCATTGAGATGACTACTATTGATAATCAATGAGTTGCCTAGGAACACTATAATAGATTTGACTAATAATTAAAGAGACAACCTCTTATTCTTATCATCACTAGCAACATATTTAAACGAGAGAAGCCCCAAAAACAATGATACTCAAAGGTGGATCAAAAATATGAAGAGTAATTTATATGTGTTAATAGGTTAAGCCCAAAATTTAATATATTTCGAGTGGAGCTCGAAGCAACTAGCAAAATATATAAATGGGAAAAATCCCAAAATTTAATATGTATCAAGTTAAGCTCGAAATATAAATAACTATCAAAACATTTAAATGGTAGAGGCCCAAAGCTTAATATATAATTCTTTAAATGAACCTTCATATTCGAAAAGTTGAAAGGAAAGATTCTGTCATGAAAATTAATATGGCTGAAACAAAGGTATTGACGCTACATTCCAAATAATGACCAAAGACTTAGTGGGGTAAGCCCAAAGTTCCATGTTTACATGACATTCGTGATGAGAGAATGAGTCCAGTCTAATACTACCACCAAGAGTGATCTTTGCTAATAATTTACATGTCTATATAGCCAACCACTCCACAAAGTAGTGACCAGTAATCTCACCAATCACAAGCAGCTCGCGCAGCTCCCTTGTTTGCCTTGAACTACTAGCTCTGAGTGTCAGAAGCGACTTTCAGAGGAAGTAGGTGGCTCGTTAATACCTAAAGTACCAATCTGTAGTCACAGATCATAACCTTTATGTCTAAAAGTGTAATTTGGTTGTGAAGGGAAAATGGAGTTGGTTGGTGAAGGTTTGTATGTTGGGAGCAGCAGAGTTGTGTGGTGTTTACTAGATCGAGCCCTCGTACACTGTGATGGAAACACAAGCGCAGTTAGGCCCGATGTGAGTGGTGTAGTGAGTGAGTAAGTTCTAGACGAGCTGAAAGAAAATACATGAAATAATATTAGACACTAAGTGAAGATGGCGTTGATGAAAGTGAAAGTGTGAATAGAATGATTTTGGTACGTAGTTTGTGTGGACGTGAGAGGATGGGGACCCAGGGATTGGCTATGCTTAGAAAGAGGAGTGGTTAGTAGGAAAGGGTTGATTGGGAAGGTGTGCAGATGTTAATTCTCATACGAGTCGGGGCTTCTTGTATCTCCTTGTCTCACGGGGGTCGTACTGGCCCAATCTTCTAATTGTGGCGTTGTCCTCTACCTCGCTGGCTCGTTTATAGAGCTTGTCGCCTCGCTTCCGGAAGATTTCCTGAAGTGTCGCACTGCCAGTGGTAGCGTGTATGTACTCATTGCTGGATCGGGTGTTCACACCTAGGATACTCCTAAGAATCTTGTTTTGTACTACTTGTAGTGTACCTATCACTGACTCGGGAGCATACCCCCACGCCTCGCATCCGTATAGCAGAATCGGTTGTACTAAGCTCTTGTACAGTAGCAACTTGTTGTTGATCCCCAGCACTGGGCTCTTGAGCAGGCCATAGTTTGCGATGAAGGCCCCCATTGCCTTTTTTCTTGTGTAGTCTGCGTGTTCCCTCCATGCGAGTCTGGCATCTAACATCACCCCGAGGTATTTCATAGAACTCTTGTAGGGGATATCCTCTTCCAACACTACAAGCTGGGCAGGTGTTTGGGGTCTCCTCCTAGTAATCAACATGGCTGACGATTTTTCCGCATTGACTTTTATTCTCCATTTCTCCAGCCAACTGCTGAACTCGTTCAGGTACCGCTGCAGGCGGCGATGGGCGTATTTCACGTTCTTGTTGGCTATGGTGAACATCGTATCGTCTGCAAAGAGCCTAATCGTTACCATCGGGTCCGTGGGGATGTCAGCGACATACACGGTGTATAGGAACGGGGAGAGTGCCGACCCCTGTGGCACCCCCGCTCCGACCCTATGAAGGGGCGACCTTTTCCCTTCCATCTTGACCTGGAATTGTCGTCCAGTTAAAAAGCTCTTGATTAGCTGCACGTAGATTTTTGGGAAATTGGCCTGGATCATTTTGTAGATAAGGCCGGCGTGCCAGACCTTATCGAAGGCCTTTTCTACGTCCATAAGTACCGCTATCGTTATTTCCCCTCGATTGAAGCTTTCTGTCGTGTCCTCCACTAGGCTCAGGACTGGGTGTATTGTTGAATGCCGGTTTCTAAATCCGAATTGTACGTCAGGGATAATCCTGTGCTCCCTGCCGAAGGCTTTCAGTCGCTGCAGAATTATTTTTTCGAATAATTTTCCTATGTTGCTGAGCAGACTGATGGGCCGCCTGTTCTGCGGGAATTTGCCGTCCTTTCCTGGTTTGGGCAGTGAGACGACGTCTGCGACCTTCCATGCCTCCGGGAAGTAGCCTGCCAGCAATGCCGTTGAGAACATTCTTGATAGGAGCTGAATCACCCCTTCCGGGACGTGTCGTAGCATCTCGTTCGAGATCCTGTCATGGCTAGCCGCTTTTCGTAGTTTCAGCCTTTCCACTTGGTAGGCGACTTCGTTTCTTGTTATAGGGGGCGGTAGCTCTACATCCGGATCTGCTAGGTATGCTCTGACCGCTCTTTTTACTGTTCTGGTAAACTCTTCGTCCTGAGGCTCAGAGTTTGCCTTGAACTGATCTTCGAGCGATTCCGCAATGGCCTCTGCCTTGGCCTCGCTCCGGTATTCCAACCCTCTTCTTCCGTGGATGACCGTGGTCCCTGCCTTCCCTTTTGTGCCTTTAAGTTGTCTTGTCACCTTCCACACGTTGCCGTCCCCAGCCAATGTGTCCTCTACGTACTCGTTCCAGTTTGAGATCTTCAGAGTTTTGGCCTTCCTACGCACAAGGGCTCTTAGCCTGTTGTATTCTGCCCGATGCCTTGGATCCCGGTGCTGCTGCCATTTCCTACGCGCTTCCCTCTTCAGGGCTATCAAATAGCTCAGCTCCGGGTCGTCCCTCCTCCACGACACCGGTGGTGTCTCGAATGCAGTTGTTTCTCGGTATGCTTCGAGTAGTGTAGCTGTCAGGAGCGTGATGGAGCTGTCCACTTCTTCTGGGGAATTTACCTCCATGTTTAATGGAACTGCATCTGTCAGTACCCGCCGATACTCTCCCCAGTCACTTCTGGGTATCTTCCTCCTAAGGTATGATAGTCTTGGATTTGTCTTCAGCGATATCCTTCCGAAGACCGGGAGATGGTCTGAGTCGAGTTCATTCAAGGTTTCGAGTTCTTCCGGCAACGTGTCGAGATCCGTCAGGACGACATCCAGGACATCTGGGAGATTCCTGTAGTTGGATGGGTAGTACGTCGGCTCGTTGGTCGCCAGGACTGTGTAGTTTTTGGTTTCTGCCTGGGCAGCCAGTGTCCGGCCTGCCTGATTAGACACGCGACTGTTCCAACTCGTATGTTTGCAGTTTATATCTCCGGCTATGAGGAAATCCTTTCTCGACGTGAGCTTGTCTAGGTCCTCAATGGTGAATGGGACAGCAGGGCTTCTGTAGACGGCGGTGAACACTATCTGTTTCCGCCCTGTGGGAATCACAATCGAAGTGGATTCGATATAATTCATAGCCGGTAAACACGTTTGGTAGTGTGCAAGGCTGCTGCGCACCAACACGGCTGTGCCCCCTCCCCTGCCTGTTGTTCTATCGTTGCGATACATCTCGTAACCGGAGAACCGCATCTTCTTTTGTTCTGCTAGGTGGGTCTCACAGATCAGAGCTATGTCGACTCCATATGTATACAGAAGTTTTCGGAACTCGTATTCTTGTTGTAGTATCCCATTAGCATTCCAGAACAGAATGTTTAATGAGACTTCTTCACCTCTTCCCTGCTTAGTTACCATCACAGAAAAATTCGGATGCGGCTTCCAGAAGAAGCATTATTTTAGTTGTTTTGTCGGGAGCATTCTTCAGCCTTACTAGGTACTTCCTGAGGAGTTGGAGTATGCCCACAATGTTTATATCCTTGATAATTTGTAAAATGTCCTTCAAGTCAAAGGATTCATCCAAGTCTCGTTCTTCTTTTTTATCCTTCTTGGCCATCTTCTTGACAGCTCCGCTATAAGATGGCTGGTTCAATCCCTTGTTTGTTGATAGTGTTGGTTGGCTAGCAGAAAGTTGCTGGACAGTTGGGGGTTTGAGATACCCCGCCATGCGGGAAGGAGGGCTAGCCACTTTGCTTTCCCCCTCTTTTGTCTTTCCTGACACTTGGTTTTTCTTTTCCAACTCTCGTATATAGTTAGGGCAGTTGCGATAGTTTGCTGCGTGTTGACCCTTGCAGTTCACGCATTGTGCTGGTGTTGTTTTATCTTTTTTCTGGCACTCTACCGTCAGGTGCTCTCCTATACACTTTACGCAGCGTGGTTTTTGGGCACAGTAGTTCTTAGAGTGCCCAAAACGCTGGCAACGGTGGCACTGTAAGACTGTGCTCTGTGAAGTACGGTACTCCTCTATTTTCACTACCGTGTGGTTGATGACTGTCTCCTTGAAGATCTCTCCCACTCCTTCTGTCCTCGCCAGGGTGCATACGAATATTGGTAGGGGTCTCGGTGTCACTGATGTTGGAGAAGATTTTGAGTATATTTGCCTCACATCAGTCGGCGTGAATCCCCTGTCCTCCAGCTCCTCCTTAATTTCTGCGCATGGCATACTTGCATGCAGGCCCTTGATGACAGCCTTGAAGGGCTTGTCCTTGGGCAGTACATATGTAAAATGTTCGAGCGTGTTTTGTTTAAGTAGTTTTAACAATGCGGTGTAGTCCCTGTAGGATGTCGTGACTACTTTAATACCCTGAGCAATACAATACACCTTGTAGTCATCCTGCAAGCCGGTGTTTAGGAGCTTTATAACCATGTTATATTTTGTCGCATTTGTTATGACCACCGGAGGGGTCTTTATACGTCGTGGGGTGGAACTTACGTTTGTGCCTCCACTTGGTTGCCCCGTTTGACTGTTTGATGGTTCGTCTTGTAGGCTAGACAAGCTAGCAAACTTGTTATTGACTTTTATAGCTTTCGTTTTCAGAACTTCTTGTTCCGGCCTAGTCCTTAGCTTCCTCTTGAGTCCAGAGACTGGCTCAAAGGCTTTATCTGTTTCAGTGTTTGATGGGCCCCCTTCCTGGTCTTGATCTTCCATGGCTTCATCGTCCGTTCTTTCCACGTCTATTTCTCCATCCGAGACGGAGTCCATTTCCCCCTCTTTACGTGTCCCTTGTGGGGTAGCACGCTACCCTTCTTCAGTCAGCACGTAATATATCACAATTTAACAAAATAATTAATAAATATACATACACTCGTTAACGCCGTTTAACTACACTGACGCACTGTGTAGAGCACTGTTGTGTTTATGTTGTTGTCATTTAACTCACTGACTCTACACGACTTCAGACGGCACGGATAAATTCGCACAATGAACAAATAAACAACGTTTCACTGCAACGTCCAAACGTACACTGGGCCACCAATCACAACATTAAATTTTGATGTGTATATACAATCTGTCTCCACAGTTCACATTATGCGCTCCAATCAAAACCAATGCTTTATATTTTAATTCTGCTCATGGTCACATGTTGCTCTCCTCGTACAAAACCGTTTGATGTCAGCTACCCTGCTAGCTCAGTGCCGGTAAACTAAGCGGTCGCCTAGGTCCAGGGCAGGCCTCACAGCGATCCAATCCCAGTGTTCGACTCATGCTCTTGGTTCCACTCAAGCCCATGACCAGCCTCCCTGTAGATGATGTTGCTTTCTCCATTCTGCCACTCCGGAGGCCTTTTGCAAATCTAGTTCAAGAAATATGGCCAGCAAGCAAGCTCCTCAGCCATGGTTGTAAGCCAGGATCCAACAGTCTGTAGTAGCAGGATCACATGGACGTCAGGAGGTGGCGGGAGTTGTAGAGCCAAGCTCGTGTTATTAGGGTTGCAGAGATGCCAGCCAGTGGCATGACAGGACGGCGGGAACGGCCGATCACAAAGGCTACCATGTTGAAGCAAGTGCAATGCTTAATACATATTTGTTTTATTTTATTATATTTATTTTTAGTTTATTTTACTAAACATATATCAAGAATAGAAAATTGCACCTTAGTTTTGGCCGTTTTTTTTAAATACGACGCTTGAAAATGTTCCAATGTTATACAGGCCCAACCCCGTTTTTATAGACCATCACCAATGATTTTTTTACAAGTCAACACCTATGTAAGCCATGACTTGAACTAGAGGAGCTGCCAATAATATGTTATGACCGAAAAATCTTTCGGCTTTTGATTTGTTAATATACATGTTTCAATAACCTTGCTATCCATTTTTAATTTTGTCATTTCAAATTTTTCATGACATGCTACCAACATTTTTGTTGAAAACATTGTTACTAACATTTTGTTATTAACCTTTACCAAGACAGTAAAAAAAAAAAAAATTGTTCAGTAACATATTTGTTATTAACATTTTGCTACTAACAATGTTTTTGCTATTTCTTCAGTGTAGAGCCACCTTTAGCCTCCACTAACTCGATAAGGTAAGTAATTGTGTGTTCCTTCTCATCTTTGTTCCGCTACCTCTTCTCCCTGAAGATCCTTAGCAACCTTGAGATGCTGTAGAATTCTACTGGCTGGTCACAGGAGATTTGTCTCGTCTATCTCGCAGCAGTGGTTCAATACCTTGGAGGGATAAGAAACATCAGGCTTATGAGTAATTCACACTCTCCACTCCCAACCCGTTCTCCGCATTACCTCCTAACTGCACAAGAGGGAATTCTACACCTCGACTTACTGTATTTACCCCTATTGCTGCATCAATAATTCATGGTCGATTCTTATAAGGGTTAACCATAAATTTGTTAGTATAAAAAACTTTCTAAAACGCGTTGAAAACTTGGTTTTAAATTTTTAAGAATAGGGATGAAGTTAATATCAATTAAAAGTTGCTAATTTTTTCAAGGTTTTAAGAAGGCTGTATTATGTATATGGAAACCAAAAATCAATTTAAATAATTGTATCTGTAAAATTTTCACAAATATTCATCAAGTATGTTACAGTTAATTAAAACAATTCTTGATATGTTCCAATATGTCTCATAAGGAGAAAATGATTCATATTCAAATCTTAAACAAAGTTGATCAATTTTATTTTGTCAAAACTAGGATACAAAATAACTTTTGAAGTTATCAGCACTATTAATTATCATAGTACTTACTATCTAATGAATTTAGATTTTGTCTAGAAACTATTCAAACTTTTCAGTAGATTTTTTCTTAAAAAGTGTTTTTTTTTATTTATAGCTTAGTAGTTATTATAAAACCAATTTTTAGCTTTGAATTTCCACTTTTATTGGATCATTTGCCTACATATAACTTCATTATTCATACTATGTTATTTAATAAATGTGCCAAAAATTTCAAAATTTGATGAAACTTTTTTATTCTAACAACCAAATATTCTAGTCTAGTGATTTTATGATCTTGATTTAATTTTAAATTTAGTCGATTATTTAAAATAAAATAGCTTAATAAATTATGATGCTTTTTTTTTTAAGTTCCTAAGTTAAAATGATTTTTTTTTTTTAATATCCCAACTAATGTTTGAATTAGGTCAAATAAAGTTTCACTCGAAAATTACATAGCCTACACTTTTATTGTCCATTGACATCACTCACAATTCATCTACTTAATTATTTTTAATATATTTTGTTAATCGTTCTTTTGGAGGTATAAGTTACATTATAATAGATAGACCCGCTATATTAACTTATGCTTAACTCATCACTGGCCCCATGATGTAGGGGTCAATGCACCTGGCTATGAGCTTAAGGGTCCTGGATTTGATTGGTGGCTGATACCTTGGGTATTTTTCCTTTAGAGTAATAATCCCAATGGTCACCTGGGCCTGGTTAATTAGGCTTAAGTTAGGTTAAGACTCAACCCGGCTACACAACATTAAAATAACTATCAGCACATCATCTCATTGCGAGTACAACATGTATATAACCTCCTATGGTGTACCCTGGGCAACATTCTCTGCCACCAATTTGGCTAAGGTAACGCAAACCTGGACGTCAAAGTCTCTCCTGGTTAAATGTGCCATACGATAAAAAAAACTCCAATTCCATAAATCTTCAAGAGTCATGATATATGCCTAATTATTTTATAATATTGAAACACTAATCTAGTTAAACATACCTTAATATAGATGTATGCAAATTATTTACATTTCTTATATAAAGTTAAAATGTATTGATTATTTATATACTGTAATTTATTGGCTAACTTTAGAACCATTGAGAATTGGTATACTTAGTAAAAGAATAACTCTAAGAGGAATTTACTAATTTGTAACATAAAATTATGCAGGTACATTATAATGTTTTGTGTAAATTTGTGTATAATTTAATCTTTATGTAATAATTAAACAACATTCTGTAAAATAATCTTGGTTTAACCCTTCAACTGCTTAACTTTAAATACTTATTTAATTCAACTTGGAATTGAATAAAAGTTTTAAAAATGAAACTATAATAACTAACATAAAATAAAACTTAGGTTCTTAAAAATCTAATGAGTGTTTGGGAGAAAGAATCTAATTTTAAAATTATCCAACTGATGACTTGATGGCTCAGTTTCATAGTCAGATTGAGAACACACTTCAAGTGTGGCGCTACACTAAAAACAGGACGACACCTACCCTATATCAAAATGGAATGGGCCAGTCTCATATGTGAAACTGTCCCATTCCATTTGAGTTTAGATAGGTGTATTTAGTGTAGCGCCACACTTGAGATGTACTACTCACTCTGACTATGAGACACCCAATATCCCAGTCCCAGTGGTGTATTGTTTTTTGTGCAAATATTAGTTACAACTAAAAAAAGTATGTTAAGTTTGTGAAACAATTCTTATTTTTTAAATTAAACAAACTTGTCTTAGATTTTCATTTTGAGCTGTTGGTTCTATCAAATTTTGGCTTTGGGGACTGTTCTGCTAATAAACCTGTACACTATGCTGTATAATATACCTTATAGGCACATATGTATTAGTGGTGTCCTAGAACTTCCTGATTTTAGTGAACTCAGGACCATTTGTAACTATAAAAATAAACCTCCACCCAAAGTCCCCAACCGAGATCAGATTACAAACCTGTTGTGACCATTAGCCTGTATAGCTAAAAAAATAATTCAAACTGTTGCCTTAATGGTCTTGGAACTATACACTTTCAACATGTGCTTAGTGAATTAAAAAAAAAACACAAATTATTTTCACCCAAATAAAAACTTGTCTTAAATTAAATGTCAGTTATTAATGAAGTGTGTGTTAGTCACATTTAAGAGAGTTAAAACTTTTCTTCGGGGCTTAACCTATCTATATATGTATCCTATAAAACTTAAAATAATTATTTATTTTTTATGTGTATAATTTTTTGTTTTTTTTACTAGTCTAAATATTAGCGGGAGAACTAGGAGTTAAAAATTAGACTACTATAAATCATTATTTTTAACTAAACTATATTAATAATTTATTTAAACACTATTTCTTCTTTGGGATTTCTGTGGACATGGTTAATTGCAAAACTGGAAAAATATTTTATCTGATGGACCATATAGAAAGCTAAAATTGAAGGAAAGAAATAGATTTTTTTTTTTTTTTTTTTGCACATGATTTAAATTTCATTAACCTGCTCTAGGTTGGCTGCATGGTCTAAGGCATCACTCTTGCAATTGATTGCTGAACTGCCAATGACAGGTAGATTGGAGTTTGCTTTTCAGTCAGGTTTACTGAGGTTGGTTTTTCCTAAAAAAAATCACCCTCCCTCCATGAAAATGCAGGTACATTTTCTCTACTCTACACCATTAATGTAATTAAATGTGAATGGCCCTTTTGGGCAGTAAGACACATTGTAGGCAACAATTATATTTTTAATAATCACCAATTGATGCTTAGCATAAGTTTATTTCACATTGCTTTCTTTTGTTTTTGAAGTAATTCTGACCCTCAGGTTGAATGATTATTTATTATTTTTAGTATTGTGTCTTACTACCCGTTCAGGGTAATGGTTTTAGTAATGAGGAAGATTATATTTAGAGTAAATGTACCCATATTTGTGTGGGGGAAAGTGGAAAACAACCCTCAGTTCACTTGACCAAGATTTGAACCTCAATCTCCCCATCATCAGCAGCATAGTCTACTGCGAGAGCAACACCTTAGACCACATTGCCAACAAAGCAGGTGTGAATTATTAGTGAGATTAAACACAGTCGTGTTTAGATGAACCTAGTTTGAGCTCAAAGGAGGTTTCCTAAATAATGTAAAATATTTTAATTTTTTCCTTACTAAGATTTTAAAATAATTTTCTGTAGGGTTGAATGGGTCATAAGCGTGATGTAATGTATTAAATTTTTTTCCCTTCACTTATGGCTTGAAATGTGTCTGCATGCTTAAACTTAAATAAAATAAAGTATATAAAGAACCAATACCTTAAAATGAACTTTAACTATTTTTTTTAACCTTGAAACCTACTCACCACAAGATATATTTACAATTTAACCTCATAAACTACAGAAAGATCCCCTACCCAAACATCTACATAATAAACAGTGCCTAACTACAACCGAATTACATATATATACATGTGTATAGTCGGGTGTTGTGACAATCATCTGTAAGAAACAAAGTAAGAGTAGCAGAGAAAGGGTTAAATGAGTTGGGATGTTATTGTCCTCCACTTAACAGTTGTCTTAACCTGCATGGTGTTTGTAGATGCATGGGTTGCTACCAGGTGGAAGGATCGTGCTAGGCAGTGGCATTCCAAAGAGAACCTCGGTGAGTTACACCTCATTTGCTTTGTCATTGTCGTCGTACATCAACTTCACACAGCCAAAATGTTCTGTTAAAATACTTTTTGTTAGGTCGACTACTTATAGTTTGGTCAAGAATTTGGAGACAATTTTAAAGCAATGAACAGTCAAGTCCTATTCTCTAAATTAGTTTCATTGATAGGATACAAAATAATTTTTAATTTTTAAATGTTGTAAAAATTGTTAGTAGTATAGTTCAAGTGTACTTATAAGAACTAAAGCATCATTTGGGGATAAAATGTTCATTTTATATGCCTGAAACATTTGACTTGGTTTTATGTTTCTTGCAAGGACACAAACAAATAATTGAGTCATCACTATTGCAATAAACCAGGGGTGGCCAACTGATGGAACGCGTGCCACTGGTGGCACAGAGAAGCATTTTAAGTGGCACGCCTAAAGTCACAAAATATAACAATAACAAATTTGACGAACAAATAAATAATCTAATTGGGCCAAGTAAATAAGTTTCTAAAATGTTAGCTCTACTAAGTTGGCCGTCTCTGCTGTATTGTTTCCTGCTACTCAATCTTTCCCTTCCCCTTCCACTAAAACCCCAACCCCTTCTCCCTCTTTCAAGTTCCACCCTGACTAGTCTAGCAGTCAAGAACACATTCCTCAGTCTGCACAAATCACATTTTTCTGTTCAGTTTGTTTTTTGATTCCGTACACTCTGGTGTGTACTGTGTTATCCTCTGCTGTAAAATATTTATGTTTTTATAGTGATTTACTTGCTGTTAGTAACTTTTAGTAATGGCATTAAGTAAACCATCTACTTCCAAAAGGAAGTATGAGGACGATATTGCTCTTTGTTAGTTTAATAGTGAATGGGAATAACAGTTTTTATTTACAATGGCAAACTCTTCTAAGCCTGTGTGTCCTATTTGTGGGGCTAGTGTTGCATTTCCCAAAAAAGTTTAATTCAAATCGGTGCTTCAAACAGATGCATCCTGATATTAACATAAAATATCCAATTTACTTAGCATTTAGAACAGAATTTGTAAATAAAAAGTAACATTCACTGACTGAGCAACAAATGCTTTTTAAAACAAAAAGTGATCAGCTGATGACAATGGTCAGAGTTTCTCATGAAATCGCCCTCATCATTGCTCGAAAAAAAAGCCATACTGTGAAGGAGAAGAGATAATAAAGCCAAGTCTAATGGCCTTTGCAAAAGCCACTGAAGATCCTAATGTCATTAAAATGGTAGATGGCTTTGCACTTTCAAGAAATACAGCTATGCGGCGGATCGATGAGATGTCTGGTGATGTTAGCTAATAGGTAGTTCCGTGCATCAATACTTGTAAATTTTTCCATCACCTTGGACGAGCCCTGCAATATAAATGACACTGCTCAACTTTGTGTTTATGTGTGTCGTATCATCGAGCAATTTGATGTTACTGAAGAGCTTCTAGACTTGCGCCAGTTAGTTTTATGTAAAGGAGAAAAATTTTGAAATAAAAAAATTAGTTATTGAAAACAACAGCTTAGATTGGGATAAATTAGACACTGTCTGTATGGATGCGGCCCCGGCAATGACTAGTAAAGTAAAAGTTGTTGCAGCTTTGTTGGAAGGTTATTTGAAGCGCAAATTTTCTATATACCACTGCATTATCCATCAAGACGCCCTTGGTACCATACACATGAAATTCTTTTCTGCGCTCGATCCAGTGGTGTGATTTATCAACAAGGCCTGAACTAGGGCGCTAAATAGAAGGAAATTCCGTGAACTCCTTGAAACGAAATTGGAAGACAAACACCATTGGTGAGCTTCTGCTTCATTGTAGTATATGTTGGCTGTCACAGGGAAAGGCGTTTGAGAGATTTTGAAATTTAAAGGGTAACGTTCTGAATTTTTTGGAAGAAAATGGGAAATTACCTGATAAGTGTATGCTTTTGAAGACTGGCTATGGGATTTATCTTTTCTAACGGACATTATGGGTCACCTTAACAATTTGTTGAATCAGCAATTGCAAGGTAAAAATTATATGTTTACAACCCTACTCATTTCCATTCAGGCTTTTAAAGCAAGGCTCACTCTGCTGGGTCATAATCTGTCTCAGAATGAGCTCTTCCAATTTCCTTGAATGAAAACATTTTCCAACACTAAATATGGTGGGCTTCCAGGCTTTGATAAAAACAAACATGCTATTTCCGATTTGAAAAGCTCTTTTGAAACTAGGTTTTCAAATTTCAGGATGAAAAGAAAAATGTTCAACTTCTCACAAACCCTTTTTTAATTTCTATGAAGGAAATGGTTCTCTACCCTTCTGATGAACGAATTGAAATTCTTGATATTCAGAACAACGCTGAAATTCACAGCAAGTACAAGGAAGTACTTGGGAATCCATTCAGCCAAGAATTTTCCATCTTCTGAAAATGTCTTCCCTTGTGCCAATATCCTACATTAAGAGACCTGGCCTTGAGATATTGTTGCAGGTTTGGTTCTACGTACATCTGTGAGCAAACATTTTCACTTATGAACTTGGTCAAAAATAAGTAATATTCATTTCTCACTGATAAGCATCTAAAAAACCTGTGATTCTTCTTGCTTCTTCCAAAACAAATCCAAATATTAATGAACTCGTTAACATTTTTTTAATAGCTACAGAAACCTCACTGAAAGCTGAACTACTTATTTTTTATTATTAAAAATTGTTGTGATTTCTACTAGTATTTAGTTGTATTATTATTAATGTTTTTATTAACCATCATTAATAGAACATAGTCACATAATTACAGTGTGTGAATGGTGTACAATAGCTGTAGATTATTTTTGGAATGAAAATTCTTGAAACATGCAATTTTTAATTAAAAGTTAAATATTTTATATGGGGTTTTGCTATTTTTTTATTCTGGTTTTTTTTTCTGGTGTCTTATCTGAGAAACAAAGATATAACCCAAACTCCTAATACAATTAGCAATCAATTATATAAGTTATATTACAATATTATAATATCAATTTTTAAATGGGATTTATTTATTGTTGGTTATATTTTCCTACAGGTTTTGTAGGTACTGAGGTAGTTAGGTTTACAGTTTTGGGGGAGAGGTGCATACCAAGGATTCTTAGTGCAAATAGTGGCACGCCAGGAGAAAAGGTTGACCACCCTTGCAATAAACTGAATTACCAATGACGCAGAGGTTGGGGTTTGAATCATGTACAAATACACATAATGCTGGGATCACGATCAACTTAATGTTCACTTAAGGTTAACTTAACGTAACTTAACCTACAGGTTCTTCTCATGTTTTTAAATGGAAGCGATCATGCTGCAGTTAACTTAATGTTCACTTGCAGTTAACTTAACTCAATAGATGTCCTGGATGCTCTTTCACATTAAGTGAACGTTTCATTAAGGGTATCACATGATCTAGCCAACCAATCATTATGGGAGTGACATCTATAGGGCTATTTAGTAATTAATTTATTGGTTTTATGAGCAAGGTTTACTCTTTAGCTAAAGTTCTAGTGATCAGACATTTAAACAAATTAATTAAACTAAAATAAGAAAACTAAATTTATCAAAAAAGTTTAATAATAGATATATCAATATAAAGCTATAAACATTTGTAGATCATCACTTTACAAATAATAAAAATCACAGATCAAAATAAATAGGTACTCTAGAATGCAGATATTTGGCTCGAGCTGCTACGTTAATTTATGTGAAACGGGATCACACATCTGTTTTCTTAAGTTAAGTGAATGTTACGTTAAGTTAAAGCTAAGTTGATCATTATCCCGGCATAAGGTTGTTTTTTCCCTAAATGGTTTGTCACTCTATACATGCAAATGTAGATACATTTCCTCCATACCTTCCTAATTAATCCCAACCCCATTAGTATGAATATGAAGATTGGCCGAACAAATAGCAAGACATGAGTCACAAAATAAAACTTGCTTTACCAAACAGATATTATCACAAGGACTCAAAAATGTTTGTTTATAATAATTATTCATACAATAATATATAAACCAGTGCCATTTCATTTTGTTTGATAAATCACTTCCTACTTTTATAATAGTTTCACTGAGGGAAAAAAAAAATCAAACTTTCCAACACTTTATTTGAGTAGTTTTTCCACATACTTTTTGTGGTAATTTTGTGTTTTATATACTAGAGACTTTAGTAAACAATTTATATCTGCAAACTAGTTTACAAATTTGGAGAATAGTGTTTTTGTCTGTCTTGGATAAGTCCATTTTTTGGCGCGGGTGAAAAATTAATTTGTGTTTCTAGCTTGTGTACTGCAGATTAAATGTTTTAGCCTAGCCTAGCTGGTTTCTTTCTGCTTGGCATTTTACCACCTAAAGTGTTTTATTTTTAATCCACCCTATAGTTCATTCTCCTGATTCCTTTAAAATATATTTGAAAACAAATAATATGTTAAAGTTTATTTCACTTTGATTTTGACCCAGCTTAAAATTTTATCATAAACTAATAACTAAGACTTTTTTCTCTAACATATGAAAGAGTACTCTTTTTATCAGTAATTTAATATTTAAATTATGGTAACATGTCTAGTTATAGCTGTTTTTTCAATTGTTTTATCTTTAGTTACAAAATCTAAATAACAAGATTATGTTCTAAAGGTTCTTTCATCAATTACTTTGTAATTATTTTTACATATAATCACTCTCTTTGTGGCGGTATCGAATGGAATAGAAAAATGGGAGCAGTTTCAAATCCCGCATAAATGACAAATCAAATAATACAGCAATAATAGATGATATCATCAGTTAAACTATTATTTTTTTAGCACTGCATTTTAATACTCATTCAAGTTTATACACCTTAATTAATATTTTCACATAATTTATTTGAGGTAGTATTTAACGTGAACTTTATGAACCAACTGATGATATCAGAACACGACTTCTAAAATAACTTCAATCTCAAACAGACAAAACACCCAGCTACTGACCATTAATTCATCATTTTGAGAGGGAAAACCCACATTTCACCAATAATAAATGTTTTGGCCATGCCAGGAATTGAACCCAAGACCCTTATCTCAGTAAACAAACACAATACTGATTGAACTAAGCTGTTGGACTTTGGTTAACATTAAATAAATATCCATTTATTACTTATAAAATTAGTATTGTTAGGGACATCGGGCAGAACATTCAGTGTGAATGGGAGAATTTAGGATCGTGTTCAGGGTATTGACTGGCAAACCCAATGGAGAGATGATGTTGGGAAGATCCAGATGCAGATGGGAAGATAATATTAGAATGAACTTAAGGAGTTAGGGTATAATGAGGTGGACTGGATATGACTAGCTCAAGATAGGAATAGGAGGCGCAGTAACGTAACATAGTCCTCTGGGGCCACGGTGCAGATCATGCAAATGTGGCCCCCAATAAGAAAATATTTCACATAGGGGTAGCAGTCAGAAGTACCTTTTAAACATTAGTTTCCTATACCGAGAAAAATATATCTACGATCTAGAGTATACAATCTAGATTGTTAATTAGTAAATCGTTGATTTTATTATATAGATCATAAAACTGATGATCTAGATTATAAGGTTTATGATCAAGATAGGAGTGATTTAAATTTATGATCATAAATTGTGTGAATATGATATAGATAGTTATTCAAATTACCTATTCTCTCAGTGCATGAAATAAACATGGCATGCATGAATTATAATAAATTTTAGTGCCCATTTTATATTATAGGTATAGGAATATTGTAGTGCAATGAACTCAAGAATTTTTTTAAAAAACACTTTATTCACTGTAGGTATTCAAATAAAGTCTTCAGGTGACAAAAATTTGAACCTTTCCTTCCTTGTTTTTACTGATGCAAAATCATTTATTTTATTTTTAAAATGTATTTTTTGAACTCTTTCATTTTTGACGGACAGCAAAGCCAAACCACTTAGTCGTTCCTGTCCCATTGAACTACGTATATAGTTTTTGATCACCTTTAATTCTAAGAATGATAATTCTGCCTTGGCTACATTCAATGGAACTGTTAAATACATTAAACATGCTGTGCATACATCAGAATAACTTAAAGATAGTGAAGCATTGTCGATTATTAACAAATCAGCCGATAGTTTAACATTCTTCATTTTTTCAATCTTTTGTTCAAACAATGCTCTAACAAAAAGCACTTGAGATGGAAATAATGAAGATATATCTTCAGAAATTTTTTCTCCAAAATTTTCTTTCCTCCAAAATTATTTTTCTGTGGACTTTGACAAAAATTTTGGTTCTAAGACTTCGTATGTCTCTACAATAGTCTTCATGCCAAAGAAATGGCTCTCGAGTTGTGATGAAAGAGTATCTATCATTAGATAAAATACAGTTGCACGGTAACAGCACTCTGGATCACACAATATTTCATCTTGAGACTATTCATTAAAGTAAGTTTTAACTTTTCAAACTCTTTTATCAACAAATTGACTTGAAATTCCCCATTTTGCACTTATTTCTGAGGCTTCCATCAATAATTATTCAAATCTACCCCTCATGTCAATAAATTCAAGCCGTGCATTTTGTAAAAGATTTTAGGTAGTAATTAAGTCAGTTTTCTCTTACTTCAACGACTTGAAAAAATATTTATTGTCTGCAAGATTTTGGACTGAAGAATCAGCAGGAGAACAAAGTCGAAGTTGTCTAATTTTTTCATAAGACCCATAGCCTGATTCCTCTCATTCGTTTTTTTAATTGTGAGAATTTTGTGACTCAGACTTCAGCACATCGCAAACTCTTTCTTTTAATGCAGAAGCTGCATCATGCCTTCCAGCCCAACATGTTGGATTTAAAATCTTTAGTGTAGACTTTGCAGAGTTATCTTGAGATGAGCTTTGTAGTTCTTACCATTGAATTATACTATGAGCAACAAATGCATAAACACTTTCGACAGTGTCCAAAAAATTAATTCTATTTCACGGTTTGAATCCACAGCATCCTTTAAAACTAAATTCCAATTGTGAGCTGCATAGTGAACAAAATATACATGTGGGGCTATTTCTTTGATTCTTTTTTGAGGACCTATATAGACACCATTCATTTACAGATGTGTGCACATATCAAATAAAGACAGACATATATACTCAAATACTCAATTCAGTAAAGAGACAGACTTTCGCCAAAAATAGCAGTACAAAAGAAATTCACTTTTTCGGTCTTAAGTGGTTGCGAGGGGTGGGGGGGTCTCAAGTGCAAACTACCGGGGGCCCCAGGTCACTTTCCCGGTTGCCCTGGCCTAGTTACGCCACTGAGGTGGTGTACTTTTGTAAGGAGTAAGTAAGTGACTGAAAAATTGGTCAATTGGTTTTTTAATAAATATGTACACATATTCTAAATAGTTTTATTTTAATACATTTCACTCCCTCTCACAACAACCATGATAATTTTCACTTACCTGTGCCTGTGGTATCATGGTCTAAGGTGTCATTCTCACAATAAATTGTGGTGGTGACAGGGATGATGGGTGCACTAGAGGTATTAATAGTGGTACATTTGCTCTTGATTATATATTTTCTTCAACCCTACCCTATTAGTTTAAATATATGGATAGCTCAGACAGGCAGTAAAACAGGGAACACATATGAAATAAATAAAGTCTGGACTGCACCCTATGCCCACCTACAAACCCCTACCCCCGAACCCTCCTGAAAAAACTTCTGGATATGGTCATCCCATAATTTAGTGTATTTCACTATGGAAGTCATTGTGAGTTAAAGTACTAATTTTGGTCGCTTTATTGCAAAACAATTTTTAATCATAATAAACCTAAAGCTAGTTTTATTTTACTACATAGATATATTCCTAATAGGGTTAACATTATATAATTCAATCCTAATCATTGCAAAATTGATCTAAAACTTCATTCTGTATAATGTTAATCCAATTTAACAACTTTCTTTTTTAAATGTAAGTCTTAATGAATGTTTAGAGCAGACAATAAACAATCAATCAATCAATAAACAATTTTTAACACACCATTTTTAATGAAACATACCTAAGAAAATAATTTATTTTAAATAAAATTATGCTTACTGTGCTAACATATTCTCTGAAGATAAACATACTTTTGAAAATAGTCTACCGAGCTAAGGGTCCTGGGTTTGATTTCCCGTACTATGGCCGAAAAATGTATCATTGGTGAAATGTGGTTCTACCCTAATACAGTGATGAATTAACAGCTAGCTGCTAGGGGATGGATGTTGTGTCTCTTCTAGATTTAAGTTAGTTAATAATTTATGTGCTGATATAATCAGTCATTTTATAAAGTGCACATTAAACACCTTGAATAAATGAAAGGAATTAAAAGTATACCGATATTAAATAATTGTGTGAACTTACCAGAAGTTTCAAATTGTTTGGTTGTAATGCTACAAGCAATTGATGAGTGCATATTTTAATAGAACAGTTCTTGTGATAATATGTTAAAATAGATTGTATTACACATTAATCACAATCACAAAAATGTATTGGTTTCATTACTTCAAAGTTTACATGTTTTTCCCTGGTTTTAAAAATATTGCAAAGGCTTATTATTTTTAACTATTAACTCAACCAAATTATCCATAACACTTATGAAAATATAACTTTTTATAATCGCTTTGATTATTCTATAATTTTTACAATATTACTAAAAACTAACATTAATATTTCTAAGTTTGTTTGCCTCCAGTGCATTTAATTCTTTGTGAGGTATCTATGCATATTTTGTTATAATCTTGGGGTTGTAAATATAGAAATGAAGATCATTTAAAATAGGTTGAAGGTCACTCGCTTTAGTGGACACTCATATAAAGGCATCAGTTTAGTCTAGTAAAATAGTAAAATGTTTCTCAACTAAGGTTCCGTGAGCTTTTTCGCATGCTTCTGTAATTTTCAGCGACATATCTTTGTAAACAATGATCTTCTGCACTTACCACTATCAAAAAATAAGAAAAGAAAATAACGGCTGTCCATCAAAGGACTTCAGGCATGCTTATCAAAAGTGTATTCAAGAATTAAAGAAATATGCCAAAAGCACAAAGTTTCACACCAAAGACTTGAAAACAATGAGACTTATTTTTAAGGTGATTTATATTTTTCATTTTAATATACTTTTTAAATCTTTGGTTTTTTGCAATGGTATGTTATACTATAAAAATCAAATGATACCATAAAACATATAAATTCAAACAATAATAGTAATTATTATTTGTCCACATTCGTTGTTTCACCATAATAAATATTGATTTATGGTAGGTACTATGATGGGGCTCCGCAGAGTCTTACAATTAATTTTAAGGGCTCCTCAAAACATATAAGTATGAGAACAACTGGTCTAGTCAGTGACAGGGAAGTCGAGGTTCATATCTTGGACAAATCTACTAAGGTGTTTTTTCCTAAATGTTTTTCCATTCTCCGTCCATGCAAATATGAGTACATTTACTTTCAAATTATACTTTTTACATCTGTGTGCCATGAGTGTAAATATGTGTGCAGCCTGGCTAGGGAGTGTAAGATGTAGTGCAAAAAAAAGTCTGATCTTTTAGTAGGCCTACTTTAGCTTTGAAAGTAAACAGGTACAACTCATTTTTAATAATCTTGTGAAACTCTTTTGTTTTACTACCTTTATTATTTTTTGATAATATATTACTTTTTTTATATACTTCCTGCTCTGATCTATCCAACATGATTTTTAGTTTATAAACCACTCAATTAAGCCTTAATTTCATAGCAAGAATCAAACATAGTAATATAATTAAACCCGCTAAACTTATTCACCTTGCCTTTCAGAGTTAATGTAATTTATAACATTTGATTAAAAGTAAAATAAAATATTTTAAATCCAAACATAACTGATTTTAAATTGCAGAATATACAAGTTATTTATATGTATATAGCCTAAGTACATTTAAAGATAGAATATATTTAATCCATGACTTTAACTTAATCCTGAATATAATTGTGACTAAAAATATACAAATTTACACAAAATACTGTTTGTTTCTCAATTTTTATTATTAAATTTATTAAGTTGTTTCTGAGAAAAAAAGTTTATAACAAACAATGTACCAGCAAAGACTCATATTCTGATTTCTAACATTTTTTTATTTGTTTCTTAAATAGCAGAAATACTATTAAATAACTTACGTCACATATATAACGAGAGTAAAATGACTTGACTATATGAAAATAGAAACAAATTAATTTTCACATAAACATTTTCAGCAAAATACACTCATGGTGGCATGCTGTATGGAATGTGTTGTAATGAGCATTCATAAACGGTTGTTTCAGCTGCCATCGGTCGTAGCCAGTCGACTCCGGGGTTGGTGGAGTCTCGGGGTCGAATCCCACTTGAAGACATGTGGGTCTCACCCTTGGATCCTCTTACAACCAGAGGATCTTCCCTTGGACCTCCGCCTTACTCTGCCAACTCGCTATTTAGCCCTGCACCTAGCCCCACATCCAGGTCAGCACATTTTCAGCAATGAAGGGATCAAACCGTCATCCACGTCTCTCATAGGGGAGGGGAATTGAGGAATGATTTAATACTATAAAGGCTTTAAGATATTGAAATCAACTGAATTTAAAATCTTGAGCAATAATACTGGTAAATATCTGTAACACAATTTTCCTTTGCAGGGGAAGTAAAGTCATCGGTTTGAAGTCGTTTGTGACATGTAAAATATCTCTGGGAGGTGTGTGAAAATAGGTACCTTTCCCGGCAAAATGAGTAGGCCTTTTCATTCTCACTCATAGACATTCTTGTATGCTAATATAATCAGTTGGTTCAGTACGTGCATGTTAAAAACTTCAAATAAATAAATAAAAAATAAACTTAATTTAAACCAATTATAAAGTCTAAAATCAAGCACTCTTCAGTGATCTTATTTTAGTATTTATTAATACCAAAATGTAGCTCTGACCAGAATAAAATCTATCCCTTAATACTTGACCACTATAATGGGCTGTGAAGCACAATGAATAAAATAGATACTTAATTCTATTAAGTCATATAGTTGATATTGTGTCATTATCAGATACAAAATGAATGGCAAACATTGTTGACTAAAGATATTAACTGGATTCTATGTTTCATGTAAATGAAACACAGATGTTGATTATATAAGATTTAGTTGCTTCCTTTATTAAATTTTTAACAATTACATTTTTGCTGATCATTAAAGTTGTATATGTATTGAAAGGCTCTCTGAAAAATTAAAACATTATACTCTAATTACTTAAAAAATAAAGGACAGGATGATACTTTACAATTTAACAATGTTGATTTAGATAAGTCCTGCAATGACAGGCATATAGTCTGATTTGCGAGTAACAGGTAAGTCAACATTTGAATCTATTATGGGTGTACCGAGGGTGGCTTTTCCTAAATGATTTCCCACTCTTCCTCCAATCAAATACAAGTATGCCAACATTTCTTCTAAATTCTAGCTTCCTTATCTCAATACTGATTACTTCATGGTAAGCTTCTTTAGCAGTGTTAATTTATATTTGAATAAATTTGTCAATCAAAATTAGAAATATTGGTCCTAAAGATAAAAAAGAGTATTAAATTAAAATGAGATATTTACTTTAAAATATTATAAATGTTGTATTTTGAAGCGAGAATAAGCACATTTTCATCTACCCCTACTCCACCCAAAACTGCTTCCAACTCCACGGCTCTGATTACAACATTCATGACTACCCGAATGACTGACTTTGACTAAATAATAATGGGGTGAAAATAGCCTATCTTTTAAATAATTAAATAATAGAAAAATAAAAGATAAAATTATTGGTAAAAAGTATTTGCTAGTAGGCCTACTTACTAGCTTCCTGTAAAATATAACACTTTGACTGGTTTAGCTGACCACATTTTGAAAGCTAAGACGTAGATAAGTTGAACTAAAAAATTATAAAATTAATTTATAAATCAAACATTTAAAGTGGTTAATATATTAAGTGAAATTGACAAGCACTATAATGTACAATTTAAATCAAATTTTAATAAAGAAACACAGTGTATGTTCTGCACAATTATATAGCATTACAATGAATCATCAACTAAAATATAATGCTCAAACGAGTTGATGAATAGTCTTAAAACATAAGTTGTCACATTAAAATATTAATACAAAAATACAATATATAATATAACATGATATGAACAATGTTCTGAAGTCCAGATTTGTGTTAGTTATATTTGTTCTGTGGTTTATTATTATTATTATTACTTTATATTATATTAAATTAAATATTATATATTATGTTGTTATTATACGTGCTTGGGTGGTACTTATATACTATTCAGTGCCGGCCTGTCATAGGTCTCACAACTGATGACCAGCACTATAATAAAATAAATTATTATTATTAAGTGTTTTGTCTTATGACAGGTATATTTAATTTATCAGTAAACTTAGACTACCTACCAATACATGTCCTATGCCTCCTTCAGCTCCCAGAATTTTCTTCTTTCCTTAAAGTCATCTAATATTTTAATTCTCCTTCTTCCTTGGCTCCTCTTTCTCTCAACTTTCCCTTCCATGCTATCGTGCAGAAGACAATTCCTTCTAAGGATGTGTCCAATCTAGTTTGCTTTGTACAGAAGAATCTCAAATGGTTTTCTTCTCACCCACTCTTCTTAAGACTTCATTTGTCACTTTGTCTGTCCACCTGATCTTATCAAGTCTTTTCCAGCACCACATTTAAAATCTCTATCTTCCTAAGAGGTCAAGTTTCTGCTTCATATGGCATGATGCTCCACATGTAGTATTTCATCACTTTCTTCCTCAGTTCCAAACTCAACTTGCTTGTCTGCAACTCTTCTTTATTTTTGGCCAGCAATACTAATTCATCTGCGTATTTTATTGTGTTGATGACACATCCTCCTAACCTAAAATTGCCATGCCTAACGCTTCCCTAACCAGCCACTCTCCATACAAATTGAACAGACTGGGTAACAAACACCATCCCTGCCTCATTCCTCTTCCTTTCTCTACATTGTTGGTCTCTCCATCATTCAGCCTCGCCTTTACTCGCTGTCCCAGATACAGGTTTGCAATCAGCCTTCTGTCCCTCCTCTTGATGACAATCTTCTTGAGTACCTATTCCCATAAGCTTTCACTCCACTTTATTGGACACCTTTTGCCAGTTGATGAAACCATTGTAGCCTTGACTTCCAGCACTCTTTCTGAAATTATTCTCAGCATCCCTATAGTATCTCTGGTTCGTTTTCTTTTCTTTGGTCACAGCATTTCTTGACTTATTTCTTGTTGTTTAGAGCCACCATGGTTATGTCTAGCTAATCTCCTGTTTTGTAGATCCTATTTATAAGTTTTTTCAGAGCCTTTAATTCGTTGTTTCCTAGTTCTTTCAGAAGGTCAGCTGGTATTTGTCCATCTCCAACAGCTTTTTTTCTTCGCAGGTCTTTTATGGTTCTCTCTACTTCAGACTTTAAAATGCTGGGCCCTTTTTAATTTTCCTTTATCTCATCATCTGCTTCAATCTCCATGTGCCTTGGCCAATTTTCCTTCTCTCACAGGTTTTCTATATATCTTTCCCAGATCATAAAATTCTTTATGATCCGTCACTATCTGACATTTAGTATTCTTATTGTTTGCACACCTTTATTTTCATTCCTTTCCAGTTCCTTTGCTTTCTGGTACATGAGATCCTGCCTTCCTTTTCTTTGCAGTTCGAGAATCTCATTGTGTGTCTTTTCTATTTAATCTTGCCTTGCTTTGTCTGTTTATCTTCTTAAATCATTGTTTAGCCTCAGATATTCCTCTTTGTTAAAGTATTTCCATTTCCTTTTTTCTTCCATTTTCTGAAGCATTTCTGTCGCCACTCAGGGCTTTCATACAATCCTCTTCACTTTTCCAACATTGTCGTTTAGCACCTTCAAATAAATATTCTTAACATTATTCCACTTCCCTTCCTTCCACACTGATACTCTTTTGTCACCTCACTTAACCTTTGTTCTGTGGAATTTTTCCCATTGCCACTCTTTCTTCTTTATTTTTCTAAGTCCCACCTCAGTTTTCTCTTGCTCAACTTCCCAGTCCTCTTCAGTCTTGTTCCATGTACACCACCAGCTGATTGGGGTCCGAATTGATGTTGGCACCTGGCAATATCATCACATCCTTCACTCCGTTCCTGAATCACTGTTTGACAAGGATGTAGTCTAGTTGGTGCCTGCTGATGTCTCTTGGGCTCTTCCATGTTTATAGTTTTGTCTTCTGTTTCTTGAAACCAGACGTTTGTCACCACCAGGTCACTCCACGAGATACTGATCATAATCAGCTAAAGCATGAACTTGTCCTTTCGTAAGATTAATTGGAGCAACACCAAAGACGATCCAACCTGAGATTTTTTGGCATTGCTGAAAGCACTTCGGAGAATACAGACTCTTTGGTGCTGGATGTGATTAAGAATAAACTCAATCTACCGCATGTGACTGTTAATGACATCGACTATAGTCACCGAGTAGGCAAAATTTCAGGAAGCAAATCCAGGCCTTTCATTGTTATATCAACAATAACCGACTTATTCAACTTCTCACTCATGACCGGACAGTATCCTGCACTTTGTAAACTCGCACTTCTATGCCAGTACCTAAAAAAAGGACTATCAAAATATTTACATGACTTTAGACCTATAAGTATATTTTTTCGTCACTTTATAAGGTACTAGAATTCCTAGTGTGTCAACAAATTTACTGACACATTAACAAACACAATTTAACTGCCTATCAATCAGGATTCAGATCTTATCATAGTACATGTACCGTGTTGATAAATGTCACAGACGACATCAGACTAGCCATGGATAAACTCGAGCTAACACTTCTTATATTATTAGATTTTTCAGAAGCTTTTAATATTGTGGATTTTAATATTCTATTAGCAAAATTGCTAGTATTATTTAATTTCTCTCCAGACAGTATACAGTGGATGAGATCATATTTGCATGGTTGCCAGCAAAGTGCTATGATAGGCAACACATTCTCAACATGGCACCCAGTTGAGGCTGGCATTCCACAAGGTTCAGTTTTAGGGCCATTGCTTTTTTCTCTATATGTGAACGATATCACTTCTTCAATGTCATACTGTAAATATCACATGTATGCAGACGACCTTCAAATATAAATTTCCACTGACCGTTTTTCAATAAATACAGCCATACAACGATTAAATATTAACCTAGCTACAATAAATGCTTGGTCTGAAAAAAATGGACTTAAATTGAACCTTGATAAAACTCAAGCCATTCTTATAGGAACAAGCAGATTACTACTGGATGTGGACTGTTCCCTACTGACTGACATATGATTAATAGTAGCCACAGTACAACTGACAACAATTACTAAAAACCTTGGTGTGATTATTGATTAAAATATTAATTGGACAGATCAGGTAACTTCGATTTGTAAGAAAGTATATGCCTGCTTACATTCACTGAGAAGACTAAAGAATTTTCTCCCAGAAAATGTACGAATTATCCTTGTCCAGACCTTAATAATACCATACTTTGACTACTGTGACGTAGTATACAAAGACTTAAGAGACGATCTAGCAGAATGACTACAACGACTACAAAACACATGTGTTCGATATATATTTAACTTAAAATGGCATGACCATATTTCTAAGTATTTTAATAAACTGGGTTGGTTAAGAATAAATCAAAGGTGAAGGCTACACTTATTAGTATTTCTTCACAAAATATTGTATATTCCCATACATAGATCTCAAACATATGCTCTTTCTTTTACTGTCCTAGCATCACAGGCTTGGAACAAACTAGATAACTCTACTCGATATCTAACATATAGACTCCCCTTCAAGTGTGTGGTTAAGCACTTTATCTTGTCTAATAAGCTAAACTGAGATCTTGAAACTACTTGAGCTTTAAATGAGTATGTGAATGAGCGTGCGAATGTTTTTCTACTTATTTGAATATTTCTTTATTAAATTATATTTCAATAAATGTAATAGTGTATGCTATATTCAACACTGGTTAAGTGGAAGATAAGGCTAACACCTTAACTTTGCCAGTTAAGTAAAGGATATTATTATTATTATTATTATTATTATTATTATTATTATTATTATTACTATCCACTGGCAGAATTTGATGAGTGTCTGCTCTCTTTTGTTTCTCTTTCGCAGTCCATGTGGCCCTATACTTCAATTTCATCATGTTTTGTTTCTCAACATCATTCTGGCCGGTTGTTGGCATGTGCACTTGTACTATCAAAATATCCGCTGGTTCAGCTTTTATTTTCACAAACATTATCACTATGACACATCACTTTAGTAACACTTTTAACCACTTCAGTTTTCATTACTATTGTCTCTCCTTTTTCTGCACTCTTTCTACCTATATATCTTAAATTTAAGACTTTCAGTTTTTAGTATACATGGCAGGTTTGTATAATTTTGTAACTAATAGTAAGTGTAAATTTGCTGATAAAAGTTTCAATAATTACACTGTTTCTCCCGTATCATACAAGTTCATTGTTTTATAAAGTCAGTAAATAATAGAAATCAGATCACAAGTAGTCCCGCTTATGATGAAGTCTAAAACCTGTTGTATAGTTCGGGAGTGAAAGAATGGTTAAGGCCAAAAGGGAATGAAGGAAGGCTAGCAGATTTTCTTTTTAAAGGTGCTTTTAAAAATGTGCCAAGTGGGCTGGCTCTTTGAAAAACATTTCTTCTATTGTGTTACAGAACTAATAACATCAAACGTTTGTAAACAAATTTTTTTTTCTTATTTTCATTGTTGTGTGATGGCACACACCTTAGCACACAATGCATGAGCATATAGGTGTAAAAGTAATGTTGCACACCCGATATTTCTCATTGATATTTCATTTCTGTGACGAGTCAACCACTCACTGCATGTTAAATTTAAGTTGTTTGGTCCTCGGAAACCAATATTTTGAATGGTCAAGTATGAATATCCTTAGATCTCTTTGAAGTTTAAGGTTCATATAATGGGGGTGGGAACCAGGAATTTTTTTTTTGAAATGAGAGCTAAAACTGTTAGAAATTGACGAATGTATTTTACGAATAAGAAAAACAAACAATTTACATTTAGAAGAATTTTTTTAATAATATTGATTCATATATATAACCATAATTGATAAGGAATCAGTAAAGCCACCACAATGGATCCCTTTGCACTTGAAATTGGCCCATTGCTTCTTTTTGTTAGCTTTCAATTCTCAGAAAACCTAGAAGTCAATTGACACGTTCATTTGTCTCCATGACCTCCTGAGTTGTGTCCGCAGTAAACCTGTGTCACCACACTCAATTCTTTGCTTCATCCCCCCACCTCCTATAGGAAGTCTAGCACCTTGGTGTCGGTTGTCCCATAGTTTGACATCGCAGCTAAATCTCGCCTGTATTATATGATTTGAATACTCCCCTTACTTGATTGTAAACTAAAAATCAAACAAAACCGATAGAGCTGTGAAATTTAAAGGCACTTAATTTTATATAATATCTTTATTTAATATATCTATCATGTAGTTGAAATAGAAAAGTTATTTAGAGAATATTCCAATCATTGATGAATGTATGTTTATGTTTAGATCTGTTCCTTCTCGTGTGCGCACCACGGAGTCACCAATGTCTGCCACCTCTAGTGGGCAGTCTTCTGATGAAGAGAGGCGGGGGAGCCGATCTACACACCACCATGTGCCTCAGTCAGGTCGAGGTATGAACACACTCTGATGGACAATTTAACAGTTTCAACCAATAGTTGATGGCTAATTTATCTACCTTATATACATTATAGCGCCATTTCCCTCGTAAATAAATTCAAGTAACATCAAGCACTTTAAATTCATTTTTAATAAAGTGAAAACATTACGAATGTGTCAAATAAAAAAAAAATCCAATTGAAATCTTGATTTTACCCTAGAATTTTGATTCTGAAAAACAAGTTTAAAATGCTCACTTTCCCGTGGTATTATTTTGTTCACCTTAGTTAAGTTACTATAGTAAATAGAAATACTAATTTATACAGCTATTTGTTTAAATCATTTTAATAGTTTCATGAGGAATGTAATGCTAAGAATAGCTAATAAAATATAATACAATACAATTGTAAATTGAATAGAACAAATAATATAATTGAAAAGAAAAATGTAATAGGTGTACAATATATAAGACAATCATAATATTTTAAGTAGTGTTGAAAGGTAATTTTAATTATAAATTACATTATTGTCAAGTCAAAAGAAATAAAATTTAAAAATCGTTAGATATACAATTAGGATGTTAAACAGTTAAGAGGCCGGTCAACACTTGTTTACCCATCAAAACATGGTAATACTAAATAAAATATTGTGACAAAACCATTCTATGGATTTT
>CABEEJ010006024.1:0-43865 GCA_901482245.1 Timema douglasi | reverse complement strand
TCAATTGTTCTTATTTTCTATTTTTTTTCTTTTTTGAAGTTTTGAACCCTCTTATTTTGGATGGTAGATCCAAATTATGGTTCAATTTATTGAGAGGAAATGTTCCTTTATAGATTGAAATTTTTCGCTGCAGTAGTGTGTCTATTTTATGTGAATTCATGATGCTAATAATTAAGTTTCACTTCCTGATTAGAATCTATCGACACCATCACATCGTGCTCAGAGCAGAACAAACAGGTTATGGCGATATCAAGGTCTATCTTGAACTGTAACTCAAATCTCACGTTACCCTCTGTCTGAAGGCTAGTGTGCGAGTCCTGTCCTGCACTGTCATTAGTCAAGTCGAACGCTAGTACAAAGTAACCATTATTGGACATGTCTCACGTGATTAAATGTCCGTTGTTTTGGTGGTGTATGCCCAATCCCAAAAATAATGTGACAAAGTCTAGGGTTGACGTGCCGAATGTGTCAAAATTTATCAAAATGGGCAAATGTTTTTGGATCTCATTTACAAACAGGACGGAACGATCCAGGTTTCTGTGAATGTGTTAAAATGGATTAGTGTTCAAACTACCCACAAATGCATCGTTAGATACCATAGTGAATAAAACAAATTTAGGGATAAACCTTTGAATAAAACTGTTTAGGCTTACAAACTTGAATCCTTTCGGTACGGTCACAAACTTGACATCCACACTGTTGATCTGGTATTGGACCGGCTTTCGTAATAGTGTTTTTTCTATAGCGAGTGAAATAGTCGGCGACATTTCCACGTGTTTAACAAAAAGTGTGGCATCTGAAATTTTTAATTGGACGTCAGTATTAAATTCTCAGCGTCTGTGAGCAGATAAAACTCTCTTTTGTTGCGAATCAATTTAACGTGCATGGATACATTGTTAAATAGCAATTTTGAAATAATAAATATGTCGGCGTGTAAACGTCCCACCAAGTCGACCGGATGTTTTAACAAGTCTAATCTTTTGGAAAAGACTTTGTTTTCTGTGGATGAAACGAGTTCACCAATAGCGGCCAGGGTATCCAAAAACCACACACCGTTCACCAGGTGGGTCTCGGAGGCGTCTCGACCATAATTAGTTAAAGTCTCTAACTAAGACCTGTACACATAGCTGTCTATCTGCTTGTAATAGTTTTTTCGTTGAGGGAGATATTTATTTGACTAAATAAAGAATGTAGCAAGTTGTTGACGCATCCGATTATATTGTCGGCCGCAGCCGATGTGCCAGCCCCTTTCACCAGTTGAATACGAAGATATAATTTAATCGAAGAGAGGTCGCGAAAGTTCTCGCCGTCTCCGGGACAGAAGAACTCTAACTGAGCGTAGTTGTCCACGGAAGTGATGGGCTTTTATTCGACCACTTTATTATTTTAAATTATCGTTTGAATGCATTTTTCTTCAAAAAGATCGAGATCTGTTTTCGAACACTTCATAATTAGTTGAAAATACCTTTTTTAGCTCTCTTGTTCCCTTTTCTCGTTTACGCTTTTTATTTATTTAAAGGCACGTCCCTCGACTGCCTGAGTGACGTGCTTTTTAAATATATCAAATAATTTTTGTTCGGTTTCCTTTATGTCTATATCGTTCAGAATTTGCGAACCTGTTTGTAACTTCTGTTTTCCCACCACTTTAGCAACCCTCACAAACAATGGTTTGACAAATCGAAACAGTACGTCCAAGAACGATCCAAGACCACGGAACCTTTGAATTTTATATATGGCGTGGTAGACGGGACCGATGTTTTCTCTCTCCCCCTCCATTGTTAAGACTTAGCTAAATTACTTCCTCTCGTATGTATTTATCTAGTTTTTTCTCTAAAATGTAAAACCTCTACGGTGGACACGGGACCAGATTGAAAATTCACTCATTTGCCAAGCTTTGGGTATAAACCTATACGTATATAGCCAAAATTACATTTCTCGATGGGAAAAAGAATATAGGAAATAACATGTGATGTGCGGTGGCGGAAGAGAATTGTATGACGCTAACCAATCTCACATAGGATTAACCTAGCAACTGTAGTCCTATAATGTACAAGTAGCCCCATGGCTTCTTTGGTGCTGACTGATAGCTTTTAAAAGTTACCAGACCAAATTATGTATCCCTACGCCGAGCCATATGATCTGCAAAAACATGTGTTTAGCAGCTGTCACTTCTGACGGTGAAAATTTAGGTATATACCTAAATGTTGACTGTCAGAAGTCAGCTGTTAGCTGTCAGTCAGCACCAAAGAAGTCATGGGGATACTGTATGTGTACACAAAGACAGGCTCTGTTTTGAATGAACTAGAACCCGGGTAGCTTACGCAAAAAAAAACACCTAAATATACTCAATCATTAAATCCCTCATATGTGTATTAAACGCACTAAGTGACTCTATCTTGGGTAGTCTGTTTCGAATGATCGTAATTAAGTCTCCGATGCCAACATAGAGACAAATTGGAGATCCTAATTTAAATTTTCTTTTCGCCACCGTAAAAGAAATTGTGTTTTTGAACCGTGTAGTTATGGGTGACTCGTCAGACGTACTTGTCCCCTTTGTTTTTTAATCTCGGTTAACATTGTTTGATCGCGAAGAAAGTACCATTGAAATTAAGATATTAGAACCTCGAGATCAACTTTATCACTTATCGAGCTCATAATTTTATTATAAAGTTCCTTAAAGGATGCGAAATCTTGTTGAGGAAACGAAACACGTCCCACTTGGGTCACTACTACGTTTGCCGTCAATTCTTGGATAAAATGTTATCTTCGAGATTTCAAAACATACAGTATAGGATCATTCGGCTAGACCCACCTCCAACCGATCGTGATCACGCCGTATGGATTAAGCCAATTTTGTCATATATTAAGGGTGACCTGGCAGTCCAGGGGTAAGAGTTCAGACTTCTNGGTAAGGTGTCAGACTTCTGTGCTGGCGGCCGGGGTTCAATACTCGATCCCGGCACAGATTTATCTGATTACCAAACCCTTCCTTCACCTCTGACAAGACATCTTGTGAATGTGGGGAATGCCAGGCCTCCACCGTGGTTCGGATTCCACGTTAAACTGTAGGTCCTTCATTTCATCTCACAATCACCCTACCATTACACATTAGCGTAAGTGCGTATAACCCGAACGGGTAGTAAGACGCGGTGCTAATAATAAAGTCATATATTAAGAGAGTGTATTATTTTCGTAATAATCGATGCTAGAATACAGCGGCAGTGCTACATAAAATTGACTCATATTCGTTTAGTGTCCGACTTAGGTATCTAGCTTTTTAAAGAACTGTCATATTCTTTCCACTTGACTAATTGATGTTGAATGCCCTTAATCTTCTTACTCTGTACTATTGTATCTATTTTAAAAATCGTCTGATGACGAACGTGAACTAGTTCGTAGTTATAAAAATGTCCCTCTATGGGACACCCCTGAAGATCCTGTGATTAATAGAACATTTGGGGAAGTCTAGGAATTACTTTAACCACTCTAAGTAATTATCGGGTAAAATTAGTCTCGTATCCTTGCAAAAATAGTTTTTTTCTTTACTTATGTGCAAATGATCCCCCACCTTGAAAAATATTTTCCCAATTTTAATTTTAGCCCTCTATTTTCGAAGCCTGTACTGTCTCCCTTAGTTAAGCACGCTATCCTCTCTTCTTTAGTGTGTGGTGAAGGGGAACAAGGAATTGATATCCAGAGAAATATAATAATTCTAAAAATAAGGATAGGAATGATAACAATTATTGATCATCACAGATTCCAGACTTAATAGTATAAATGAAAATTCCCCAATAACAACAGTTCACATAAAAATATTAAGGATAAAGAAAACACTAACATTAATATAATAACTGAAGATAACCCAAAAACAATTAATGACAATGGTGACTTAACGAACTGCGATAAAACCAACAAAGGCAATAATGCCCCTTACCCCTAACATTAAAATAATACTCCAAAGAAATGTATTGTAAGCAAGATGTTCCCCAGTAGCATTACAGGTGCTCCACAAGTAACTAAATTATAATAGGAGATATAATAAAAACATAAACCTTTCACCACCCTTTTTCCCAAACATTAATTTTCCAAAACACGCAGGCCGAAAGATGAGGTTAAAGACAATAGTATAATTTAACTCACCGAGTTCATTTTACCACCAAATAGAATGATTAAATCAAACCCTTATTCTCTGTCACTAGGTTAGTCATCACACCGAGTACGGAAATCTGGATAGCCTCCACAAAATGGTAGATTAGAAGAGGAATCCATGACCAACTCTCTAACTCCAAGAAGCCTTTCTTACGCGTCTCTCCCCCAAAAAAGCCCCACACATTGTATCAAACCGCCAAAAGGTGGCAAAACGTTAATTTTTTTTAAACCTAGTTCTTACATAAAAATAAACAATGACTATCAAACATATGAAAACCAAAGAGAAATTAATTTAGATCACTAATAAAGAAAACCAAGGAGAATTAATGCGTAAATTAATGGTGTTAAAGAAAATAGTCCTAAAGTTATCAACGTCAGTGTCACCATCTGTCGATCTTGCAAAAACACTCAACCCCGATCCTCCCCCCTTCTAGTTCCTTCTGCGTAATGGACGACATCGCACTGCAAATGTCTATGCTGCCCGATCTCGGCTCCAAATCACAACTCAGTGTGGTCCAAGTAGTCTAGGAGGAAGTTGAAAGTTCGGCCCGCGTTCGCCGCACAATTAAAATATAAATGGATTCCTTTATTATATTAAAAATAAGGGTGCACAGCGCAAGCCGTAGTAGTATTTTAAGGAAGTGACTGACGCTGAAGCCATTCTTATATTCGAATGAACACTAGCGTTATAATTCTGAACTAGCTTGTCCAGCACATCGATGTAGTTGGGAGTGTTGAATACGGTTAAATATTTCCACATTATATATTTAAGCGTGCGATTGAAGCATTTCAAGACGGCTCCATTTATGTGTGGATTATGAAAATGATAAAAATGAACGTCCTCTTGTTAAAAAAAATGTTCTAAATTTAGAATTTAATAATCCTCTACTCTTTTCCGACTGAACCGAAAGAGGGCGTCTTCCCTCTCGCTTAAAAACACGTTTTATAGCCAAAGTGATGTTTGCACCCGATTTTGTTTAAAGGGGTATTAACCACGAGTACAATGAAAATAGGTCGATAATGTTTAGATGATAGTTGAACCCTTTGTTGTACTTTTTTAAAAGCTCTCATATATACTAAACCTATATCCCACACATCATCGATGTTGGCCACTCTGTACGGGTTAATTAGAAACCTTTTTCTTAAACTACGTTGAAGAGTGTAAGCGTCCTGCTCGATTAACTATTTGCCTACTTTTATTTTACCTACTCAACTAGCATTTTGAAGTTTTACGACGAAAGAAAACGCCGATGGCTGTGGAAGATTGTAATATAATTTTTTAATGTGGCGGTCATCTGAGTGTGTTCCAAAGATTTCCGGCCGGAAACTGTTTAGGAATGATTGTTTTATATTTCAAACCTCTACTAGATATTTTTCCGTCACGATCAAAATTTTGATAATGAGCGCTCGTGGCAATTAGTACATCTTTAATTATTTTTTTAATCTCTGTCTGCAGTTATATCTTTACTTACGTTTCTTTTCGTCAACAACTCCTTAAGTCCTTGCATACTTTATAGTGTGTGTTACCCGTGTAGATATCGTTATCCTGTATGGTAAAACTCGGATTCCCAATTTAAAATTGTCCCCCTCTTTCCTAATTCCAAATACAGGGTCTGTAGACACTATCCTGTGTACGTATGGTGATAAATATTTCCCAGCTATGATGCCGAGTAGGTCGGAGGAACCTGTCGTTGTTGAAACTTTCTAAAATAATCAATCTTTGATAATCGTATATTTTTCTTCTAGATTTCCTAATAAAAATAATTTTCATCTTTACTAAATCTGAAGACTTGTCATTGCGTTTATAATTAAGTAGTTCGGGCAGGACGAGAAGCATCTGTTTAAGTTGTGAAATATTATTTAACTAAGGCCACGACAAGAGCGGAAAGATTAGCCAGTAGAATGAATCTTAGGAATCTGCCCGATTGAAAGGCAACATTTCTTATTTTCTTAAACGAAACACCCTTACAGTCCAATTTTCGCATACAATTTTTATACTTTATTAATTTATGCTTATCTCTTTTACAAATTTTATTATCATTGTTTAATGTGCGCAGCGCACATTCACCGAGTGTTGTTATAAACTCCGGGTCGGGGACTTTGAGAATAGCTTTGCGCAATATAGTAGTGGCCGTTTTCAACACTGACTGTACGTGACTATTTTTCCTGACTTGTTTCATCTAGTAGACTAGAGGGACCAAACATTTTACAAATAGTGTCGAATATGTCCTTTTTGAAGATTAGGCGTTCGTCCGCGTTCTGACTCAGGTCAAAAAATTAATTTCCGTTAAGCAGCCCTGTCGCTTTCCTATAGATTCTTTGTATTTTGAATGGATTGTCTAGCCGGACAGAGTTGTTGATCCAAAACTGTAAATAAAAAGAAACAACAGTCAGTGTCCACCTTGGGCGACCACTGTAAGAAAACAGTCACGTATAAAAATATAACACATAGTTGCTGAGTTTATTTTCATCTACGATGATGTTAAGACATTGTCGACATTTTTCCTAATAGATGGCGGTCCATCAATTTGTGTTATACCCTTATCATAATGTTCCAAACAATATTTATATTATTTTAATTAATGCTGTACANGAATTTATAAATCCCGAGTGCGATTGATTGATTGATTGATTGGTATGCTTTAATAAATTCTATAGGTAAATTATTTAACTCTTCGGCAGACATTAGAAACAAATCCTGTTTCAAAGAGTGAGGATGGACGTGCTGATTTTATCTAATATACTAAATTACAATTACAGATGACTCGCTCATTATTGTGTTGTTCAAATCCTCCCTCCCTTATCTGAGTGTTTGATACTAGCAAATAAAAGAAAAAAGAAATGTGATCAACTATAGTCGTGGGGTACGGAGGTGTTGTTATTTAATATCCGACGTTTAGTGAATGCAATATTAAATTTTTTTTATCTCCATCTCGGAAAAGATGATGGAGACTCTTTTAATTTTTTTAGGGTTGGTCACGTGTACGGAGACCACGTCTTTCAAAATCATGTCTTTAATATTCGTAAAGCTTACAATTTTTGTGTTTTTATAGTTTAGCGTTACACCACTGACCTTGGTGGTGGACCTGTATTAGTTCGTCTCGGGAACAAACACAATGTACGAATAATTTTTAGGTCCACCAGAAACAAACTAAGTAATTTACGTTTTCTTAGAGTAGGTGGTCAGTTCGTTTGTCATATCGCCCAACTTGTCACCTGTCGTTTGGGTGTACGTGTCTGTTGGTCTTATCACACTAATAATAAAGGCCTTGTCACAGTGAAGACAAGAACAACCCAAGTGCCTAAGATATGAATATAATTTCATATGAGCACCAGTAGTACGTACGTAGCTATAGGTACGTTTACCGTGTCCAGCGGGAGGGCGGTTACCTTGCGGTACGTCCACGAGACACAAGCAACTTCGTCGTTGGGAAAGATAATGTTGCAAACCTCTATGCCGGAGGTGGTGAGAAGGGAGACAAAACCGTTTTGGGGAGTTCACTATGCTGGTCTGCGTCTTAATCTAATTCATTGCAAATGGTCCCGAGAAACAGTTTAAACACAATTTAGCAAGTGCGCGCTTTCCTGCATTCTTAAAAATTTCATTTTAATCCAGCACTATTCCCTCAGTTTTGTAATAGTAACCAACGTAATTGTCTTTGTTAGAATCTATTTTTACCCAATCGGGGTATCTCGACGCCTCCTGTTTGATCTTGAGTAACTTGTTTGTATACGCGACAAACAGTCTTCCTTCTTTGGTTTGAGGGTCAAACTAGGTAATTTTATATTCTCAAAATTAGTGCACTCTAACCACATTATAGCCCATTTCTATGACTAGTCGAGCTTCTTCCACTATCCATGTGCCTGTAATAATTCTGTCAAAGTCGTTGTGTGTACAATCACCTTGGTTCATTTCGTTTGCACAAGAAGAGCATAAACCAAACATTAGGTTTTATTGATTCGTGTAGGGCATTACGAGGTGGTACAATTTTCCAGGAGGCAAAACAGTATATTTAATTTTACCCTCTCGATCTACAACGTCATCGGGACAGTCTTCGGCGACAAAAATATTAATTGGTTGACCTACAGGAAATTTAAAATATTTGTACCCCCACAGGTACAAACTGCATATATCTAAATATCATATTTTCTCATCGGGTTTAGTCTTATAGTTTAGAATTATAGATTCGCAGCGTCTACCGTACAGTGCATCAAAAGGATCAAGGGGAGCATTTCGAATCATAGGGTGATTGTGTAACTCAATGTCTAATCCTGTGTCTTCAGTCAGTATTTTATCAATGTCGCATACTTTCATTGTGGTTACAATGTACCCTGCGGCTCTAAATGTTTTATCTCTCAACAGAGGGCACTCGTATCGTTCAAAGAGCGTCTCTTTTGTCCCTGTTATAGTGGCGTCACGGTATGATATACATGTGCACCAGTGAAATAAACAACCGTCAAACTCTAAAATCTCCCTCGTCCTCTCACTATAACTGCCCACCTTCTTTCCCAGGATTTTTGTCTCACATCCGTTGATGGCGTGTTGTATGTGGATATTGGGGCTGTTTTCTGCAGATGTACTAAAGATTTTATTTATTTCACAGGCTGTTTGTCTCCTCACCTGTTTCCTCCTTTAGGCAGAATGGCTATCGTATCGGAAGCTAAAAAAAGTTTTCTAAATAAACGATTGCACGCCGACGAGATAGCGAAAGGTTCCCTAAACACGTCCGTCGAAACTAAATATAGAAATAGATGAAGAAATTTACGACAACTCTTGCATAATACATTAACGTCGTAAACACAATAGGCCATCAACTCTTACTTATTATAAAATATATACCCCTGCGCAAGATTCTCGGCGTTCCATACCATAAAGTCATTTCGCTCATCCGGTTTCATATAATCCGCGACAAACAATTCGGGACCAGGCATCTCATCGACATAATTTAAATTTTTTTCTGTATTGAACAGATAGGGGTAGTGTCCTTTTTTTTGCTGTCTAGTACAAACGTTTTCGGGGTATGTCTCTGTGGCATAGTTAGGAAATTAGGGTGTCTTTAAATTGTATGTGGTCCATCACCATGCAGAGTATTTTAGTTCCACCCGCAAAGATTCTTTGTGTGCAGTTTAATGATAGAAACTTATTTACGATAAATATCACGTCGAACACCCGAGAGATGTGCGCAAGACAAACAATCTTATTGGCAAACGTTCTCGGTCATCTCTGCCGTCTACCGAATTCTCCCAAAACGAATGAGATCGTTTCCCGCATTGATCACAATCCTCGTCCATACTATCGTTAAATCCACATTTTACCAAATAGTGTTGTAAGTGAAGAAAATACTTTTCGTGTATAAAACAGTCGTCGGTTATAGCACGATCTTAATTAGTCTTGAAATCGAAGAAGAACATTAGATATTTATCAACGTGCTCCTTTTGACTCAACGTCTGCATGTAACAACGATTAGGGTTGTATTTATTCTGTTTGCACTTCGTTCATTAAGATTTTAAAAATTGGCGATTGATCCACTTCGTTTTGTCACAAATACTGCACACCTGTGTTAAATCCTGTCACTAATTTTATTCGATATATGGCTATTGAAAAAAGTGTCAGACCTAAATAATCTGTTACAATCACTGCAGTACGATTTTTCTCTCGCGTACAAACACGGAGCAGTGGATATACATTGTGTGCAAGTATTTTACACTAATATCCCGCACCTCTTTCAAAGCCGATATTACATCTGTCGCAAAAGTATTGAACTGAGAATCGGTTCCTATATTTATTATAACATAGAAGTGATGCGTGATGTCATCATACAATAGGTTAATGTACCTAGTCGAATATGAAACCCCTGTATCACAACCCGTTGACCGTTGAGAGAGTAATTTACACGCCTAATTTATAATGGTCACCGAAATAACATTGAAATTTATCGTGATGTTCGCGCCCTCCTCCCGTTGTTAAATATATGCGCGTTTTTGGGAGAAAATCATCTCCGCATTGTTAATTTTACGCCCCTGAATATAAGATTTATAATTCATATCATTAGTGATATTGGCTATCTCTATAACTATAGCGTTTGCCAAACAATTTGTCAAAGATTTAACAACGACTATACTAATCTAATAGTGACTCAGATAATCGTTTTAAAGATACTTTATTTTAATGCTCTAGTCTACCGTTTCCCATCATCATTTTGATATGATTCACTTTACTCATCAATACATCGGCTATGCCAAGTTTGGCGTAGCTATGAATAACTTTTGTTAATGTATTCATAATAGTGTTCACATCAATTTGGTCACATCAACGGTACGAAACCCTGACAGGTTTGTCCAGGTTATTCTCCGTGTTCCTGATTGTGAGTTCCATAAAATCTTTAGGTGCCGTACTTCTAAGCAAATATGCCAATAGACTAGAGAAACATGTCTTTAGGTAATACAACGGACTATAGTTCACAATCAAAGGCTTAAATCGAACTAAAATATCCCTGTCTAACAAGTTGGACCGACTATACGTTCGTCCTCTCTCTCTTATTATGGTAAATGAGTCGTCAGTGTTTTTAGGGTCAGAATGGTCAAAAATGTGGTTTCGTTTGGCATTGTCGAGTATAGCATTTTATGACGTAGAGGGTCTAGCATTGTTAATAAATTCGACAGTTATAAATTTATTAAATGTTTATTCCCTAGACACTAAAATAAAATAGAAACTAATAAATATTAGTATAAATATTAAATTGAACACTGATCAGAATAAAGAGAGAAATAACAATCAAACTCTACTTACTTTTGCCAAAAGACGAGAGCACAATATTTTGTTACGTGACAGATTCTTTTCACTCGGCACAAAAACATATAAATAAACTCTCCTTTATAATCGTCGACTCGCTGTTTGGTTCCTAGTTAGTTTTTTCATTACTTAATGTAAACGTAAGACGTTACTTGTCTTGTTGTTTACACACCGCCAGATTAAAATTGTAGACCTTGTCAACCTAGAGCTAGAAATTAATTCTCCTTTTATAATTGTCGACTCGTTGTTTTGTTCCTAGTGAGTTTTTCAGTTACTTTATGTAACCTTAAGATGCAACTTGTTTTGTTGTGCGCCGCAAGCATTGTGTTAATGGATGTTACGACAGATAAGATGTTGACTTCCACCCAGAAATGGGGATCCAGGGTGTCACCTACATCCCCCAATAGTGACAATATAGATAAACGGCCAGTAAATGTTAACCTGGGCCGGAAATGTTGGTCTAAGATGGCGGACGGAAATGACGGCTTATACGGAGATGGCGGCCGAAAATGTTGGTCGGACTCGGTGGGACTGTAGAAAATAAAATGTTATAAGCACTGAAAATTAATATCGTTAGTTCGATGCGGATATAACTTCTAGTGTGAATTTAACATTTCTATTAGCATAAGAAAAATGGCAGTGTTAAATCCGAAAGGGTGCGGTTAAATAGTACCAGGTTTTTGGAACGTATTACCAATGTGTGAATGTTTCGACGGTAAACATAAATAAGGCCTGGTAAAATATATATATTTAAAGAATTCGAAAATGGTGATATGGAAATAGATCTTCACACATTAGATGTATTTCATAATAGTGTTTATTAAAAACACAATAAAGTTGATGTGAAAAGGTAAACGTCATAATTCATATTTGCCTTGAGAGATGCTTTGAAAAAGAAGAATAGGGTTTCGAATTCAAAAGTTACTGTTGCAAAACAGTATCACGTCATTTCACCACAGTAAAATGTATAATAAGAGTAAAGAGGGAACAACGCTTATCAGTTGCTGAAAATGAGCGCCTTGACTTTGTGCTTAGCACGAGATATGACGAAACGCTGACTCAATTAAAAGAAAAAATTGATACTGCATCAACTAAACCGCAAGAGATCACCGATGAAGAATTGTGGCAATATAGACGAGATTAGTTCTGAATCCAATGAACCCATGGTTCTTGCCTCGATGTAAAAAGAACCTCTTACAGTGGACGACACCGACTGGGAAAATCGCGTGTACATTGCTCCAAAGTCAAATAGAGTCGCTTCTGATTTCCTCGCACTCTCACTCGATGATACGTCCAACATGCTAGCTAGGTGGGGTGAAATTCTTCATGGTGATATGTTCGTAGATAAGTCCACACCAGAGACAGAGTAACCATCACTTAGACAATCAAGGTAATCTAATCGGTTTTTCTTAAATAATTTTTACATCTTTGAAATTCTATAATATATGTAGTTTATAAGTCTACCTTTGTTTTTTTTTGAGTATGGATACGTTTATGAAAGAGTTTACGCCACCACGTCATACACTCAATAAATTTCACTCAGAATTTTGGCGAAAAAGATCAAATTAAAATTTATGTATTTCGAGAAGCGGGACACTAAGTTCAAAAGAGGAATTTACGTAATTACTATTTTAAACGATAGTAAAAAGAAATTCACAGATATTAACTAAGGATCAAATCAACCTTGTTAATACATCTTCCTCAAAATTTTCATTAATATATGATGGTGTGGGGTTTATAATTCTATCAAACTTTAGATGTTTGAAAATTTTTCCGGTTGAATTTTATTAATCCAGTGGAGTTAATAAACAATTGATAATTTGAAAAAAATCAAATTTTGGTAATATTGTTTTAAAATTGAAAATATAGAGTCAAAATGTGCCAATTTTCTAGTAAAAAATTTTTAAAACAAAGTTCAAACTTTAGTAATATTGTACTAAAATTAAAAATGTAGTGTTCAGATATGACATATTTCTGTAAAATAAACAAACTTAAACCTTAAATATTCTTTAGTCTTTAATTATTCTATGTGACTAATAAGAGTGTATACCGTTCATAATATTTGCATGTAATCAATACATCAACTTCTGTGTAATTATTAATTTTTATAAGAATGTATTCTCAAATAAAGTTTTCATAGTTGCTAATTATATGTTGGACAATATAGTCTATTATAGTTTTATTTACACAACTAGAACCATTTATTTCAATTATTTTAATTTGATATATAAAGATCAACCATACTAAACAATCACACCGATTATAGTCGGAGGTAGATAATCTACAAATCATATTTTATTCATTATTGTATTTAAAATCATATCTTATTTCTCAAATTGAGTAAATAAAATAAAATTTAGTTTACCCCTCAGAAATCTAATATTCAATGAATAAATGCCCGCTGTATCATAATAGCAATGGATTACCAGCCAATGGTGATTTCTCATCACTGATTAGCTCACCGTTCTTGGATCAAATGATCTCAGATCTTATAGTTTACCACATGATAGTGAAAGTTTCCAGGTGGCCACTTGTTCTGTTGCAACGCTCCAAGCTAATTGAAAGCTACGTGATTGCATGCTTACAATGAATATAATCTCATTTGAGACTTATTTTTGTCGATTGGGTGGTACGATGTTTCGTGACCCATTTAACTTGTTTTTATAATAAAGTTTTATAACACTTTGAAATCTATCTAAATATGAGGTAATTTATAAACATAACCATCACATTATTAGTGGATATGGTTTCTCATGCGTGGTAAAACATTAATCTACGCCAAAATAAAATGTCACTCACTCACGCTACGTAAGATATCTAAATAATGCACCCTACCATACAGGAACTAATAAGGAAATAGGGGGAAAAGGGGGGGTTGGGGTGCAAATTGACATGGAAAAATTAACATAGCAAGTGACAATTTTATTATGAGAATACAATAGACCTGGTATAGGCAGGTCATAGATAGTCTACAGGTTTAATTGTGGCTGTTTAATTGCTACAAAATAGAATGGATGACCCACTCCCCTAGCGCTAATAGTACACAACCATGATCTGGTTTAACATCGGGATAAAGCCAGTCTGAAATGATCAGCCAGAGGAAGAGTACGCCCTGTCCTCCTTCCTAGGGAGTTAATTGTGAGTCATTAATAGTAATTTCAAATATCCCAATTAGTAATCCACAGTGACGGTAGCAGCTGCCCAATACGGAGTACATGATCAACTATATGCTGCAGTGGTGTACATATATTTTGTTCTCACGCCTTCTAAGACGCAGAATAAGAGGCCCGTCTAAGGGGATAAAATTACAAGCGTACAACAATTGTAACTGAGGTATTGAGCTAACTTGAGACTCACCCAGGGACTGGCTACACCACCGCGACAGGCTAACAGTTAAATGAGCCCAGCTCACAATAAACTCGGTAAATAACTGGTATCCAACTGACCAAAATATATACACTCACACTGGAATAAATAAATACATATACTACGACATATATTAATAAATCCTACCTAACTTATAAATAAATACATATCGAAAATCGAAGCAAGGCCCTTTTAATTACGTAGCACGTAAAAGCCTAAGCCGTATCAGGCCGGTGACTACTAAAGGGGCACTTCCACTATAAAGAATACACAATTGCATCACTAAACACACATAACTAACCGGCTTACTCAACTACCTAAGTGCTTTACTAATATGTTACATGTGATACAGTTGACCCTTGGAATGTCCAACACGATCCACATCTTGAATAACATCAAGAGCAGGAACACCTCACTTTACCACACTTGGTAAGACGCCCCTATAGCAGTATGGCCTCAAACAGGAGTTAAGAGCAGGAACACCTCACTATACCACACTTGGTACCACACCTCTATAGCAGTATTGCCTCAAACAGGAGTTAAGAGCAGGAACACCTCACTATACCACACTTGGTACCACGCCCCTATAGCAGTATGGCCTCAAACAGGAGTTAAGAGCAGGAACACCTCACTATACCACACTTGGTACCACGCCTCTATAGCAGTATGGCCTCAAACAGGAGTTAAGAGCAGGAACACCTCACTATACCACACTTGGTACCACGCGCCTATAGCAGTATGGCCTCAAACAGGAGTTAAGAGCAGGAACACCTCACTATACCACACTTGGTACCACGCCTCTATAGCATTATGGCCTCAAACAGGAGTTAAGAGCTTCAAACCAGCGCTATTAGACCAGCGGACTTGCAGGGTCTAATTCCTCAGCGAGATTAACTCGCCCCTTTTCACCCTAATCCTCACTGTGGACCAGCACACGGGGTGAAGTGCACCAGCGGAAGACAAAGTCAGATGCGCTCGGAACGTCCCAGCAGAAGAGAAGGTTGAAAGCGCACCCTCTGCACCAGCGGAAGACCTGGAGCTGCGAGGATGGAAAGCTCAGACAGTAGACCAGGTACAGCGTGAACGACGTGCACCCGTGGCAGAATAGATTGATTGAAGAGAGAGTGCACCAGCAATCGTTGTTAATGATAATGTAAAACAGCCGTGGCGGGGGCTAGCTCCAGCTGGCCTGAGGATCCCCCTTGCGAGACGCCATAGCGTCCAAACCTGGCAGCGACGGCGAGTTACGGAGCTGGGAAATTAGGCTAGGTTCAGTCCAACGTATTGTAACAGGTCTGTAGTTAAAGATCTCTTCCTCCATCAGTGATTTTTAAACCTACTATATCTCAACCCATTAGCGGGCTCTGCCAGGCAGGGATTCAGCGAAGGGGAAGAGAAGGGGAGGGAAATTGATCCAATCACACCTCAGGAAGACCGCGCATTTGTGACAGCCAAAAGGGATAAGGGATAAAGGGGGATAGGCACTCTTGTGCGAGCTAACTCACGCTACTCGGCACAATATGACGTCACTAATAAACAGTAATGCTAACTATGGTGTTTTGTGCGTACCATATGGTGGGAAAACCTACCAGGTGGTCACTCGGAAACCTTCAAAAACATGTTACTTTCCGGTTACACTATATACATACTAAGATGAGAATTATTTCAGAGCATTGGAGAGTACGGCGTTTCGTGAGTAATTAACTCTATTAACACTTTGAAATCTACCTAAATATGACGTCATTAATAAACATAACAACCGCTGTATTAGTAAATATGATGTTTTGTATGTGGTAAAACACTAATATATGTCAAAATAAAACTTTACACTTTTACGACGTCACTGTCATACGTCACATACACGTAATGCTCCTTAAAGTCACTGTCATCCGTCACATACTTAGTCACAACATTCAATATCTTCATTTCCGGTAAATGGGATAAAGTGCAGCACATAATTCTTAAGCCATTGAATTGATGACCATTAGAGTTAATAGAAGGAAATGTCTAAAACAAAACTTCAATCATGTCTTATGTGCACTATGCTAACAAAGAAAGAGTAACATCAATAAAAGAGTGTTTTAGCTATTGATATCTAACAATCATAATCGACTGCAACAAACTGATCGACAAGGGAGGACAAATTGGTTGACAGACAAGTGATCGACAAGCATGAGAACTGTGGTTAAAGTGTCCGACACGAGTAGGACCATGTGATAAGACGACCAACTGGTTGACCTAATGTATACAATTATTTGGAAGTCTAGGTGTGTCAAGTGGTCAACAAGAATATTAGCAACTGGCCGACAAACACACGCATGGGACAAAGTGATTTACATGTATGTTTTCAAATTGTTTACCTTTTTGCTGTCAAAGTTTGGTTTGATTCAAATATTCAACACGAGTAGTAGACAGACAATTGGTCAACAAAGTGTGAACATAATATTTGGAAGGCTAGGGTTGGTCAAGGGACCGACGTAACATTGACCAGCTCGTCGACAATATCATGCATAGGAGGAGAAAGTGATCGACAAACAAATGTTAGACAAAGTATAGACCTATTTTTGAAAGACTAGTTAGTTCAAGTGATTTTCATTACTCCATGAACTTGTCAACAAGCTCATGCATAGAAAGACGAAGTGATCGACAAACAACTGGTAGGCAAAATGTAAAACATTTTTATTAACCTTTCACTGCCCATCCGAGATAAATGTGTATATTTATGAATGAGGAAGGAAGAATTTAGAGAAAATACAGACACACTTGCGTGGAGGTTGAGTGTTAAAGCATTTATTAAAATAAACTATTAAATCTGATAGGGGTTAAAAAACCAATCTCCCCATCACTGGCAATTAAGTATACCAGGGCTGTCCCAACTTACTTACAGAAGGGCCAAATGAAAAATGAATTGGTGTGCCAAATACTTTTATTTCTTAACTTTTCTTCAAAATTAATTAAAAATAAAATATGAGCATACACAATAGATTGACATGGATAATTTTAAATACGTTGAAAAATTATAAAAATCATAAATATCTTCGTGACATGCTATGCTACTAGGTTAGTACAGAATATTATATGATTGGGTGTGAGATGAGTGAAACTGCGAGGAAAGATGATTATCAATAAAGAAGACAGAAGCTCATCCGTAAGTAAATTTCTAAGATCACTCTTCCTAAGTTTCATAGTTGAAAACCCTTGTTAACATGAGGATGAAATCATTGCCTTATATTTTTGGGCATGATTTACCAAGACGGAAAAGTAGATTATGGTATTTTTAATGAATACACAATGTTGTTGTGTTTAAAAAAAACCTGCTTTACAACGCAACAAACTATAATTATTTATCCCACACGTTGTATTTAACACATCGGGGGGCCGTATTTGGCCCGGGGGCTGTCGTTTACCCATCCCTGTTTTAGACCATGCAACCACCGATGTGAGTAATTATTATACTTAAATATTATAATATAAACACAACAATTATTTATACATATTTTACATGTGATATCCTGTTTGGTGCCTTGTGTCGAACATTTGTTAGTAATAGTATGGGAGCAATGCGCATAGTGTCAGACAACCCTGTGTGGTAGCAGATTTAGCTAAACGTGTATTTGGGTAGTTTAATTCGATAAAGTCACTCTAGTCTAATAATAATCATGATTCCACTCTCGCAATTACCTCGGTAACTATTGGCTGATTTTATTTTTCAAAGTCACATTAGAAATATATTAAAATAATATAATAAATATACCTTAAGATCTTTTAGAGTATATCCTATAGTTTATATGCTATAGCCTAAATAATAATAAAATATTGTTGGTAAAACCAATATTTTGAGGTTTATTTTAAGAATTGTTAACAAATACGCCAAATATGCGAAAAGTGTATTTACATTGGTTTAGATTGGTTTATTGCTTCTCCAAAGAGTGATTAAACATTTACATTGGACTTATACTTTTGGAGATATTGCATTTGCTATCAAAAATGTTGGACTAAACTTATTCTTAAGAACACACTAGACATACTAGCCAAAAGTTGTCACATTGTAGGAATCCCTTCTCCACAAACGGCAACTGTTTTTCTACGACAGAGTACATTACAGTAAGTTAAAAAAAGAGTGTTGCCAACTTAGCAGCCTGGCAGGTTAGCCACCAGATTGGATTCAAGATGGTGGCCGTGCATTTCTAGTCTAGGCCATATCTCAGCTTGCAGTCATATTTCTATTTGTTTAATATATTAAAGCTTTTTGATGTACTTTTTTTTTTAATGAAATTTACAATTTTTGTCTATCTTTAATCATTTTCCCTAAAAAGCATAAAAACTTATTTTTAAAGCTTCATTTATATTATTACTTATCTCATGACAGGATCATCTGATTTTAAATTTTACTGTGGAAAATGAAATATTGTTTTATACACATTATGGTTACTAAATTGCCCTTATTTCAAATTTCCGTCGGTTTTCTTGGAAATGAAGATCAAAGATGGCGATGCGGTTTATTTATTTTAGGTTGATAAATAGCGAATATTGTCATTTAGAGCATTACATTAAAGATCCTGTGATGTGTACTAGTCTTGTGTCATATTTTTCTGTATCGTGATATTAATTGCGGAGATTATGTTCATTTCCTGCCCTTGTATACTTTAATTAATGTATGAAATATTTGCATATTGCAGCTCCCGATGTCTATGTAGAATTTGTGGCAGGCGATTACGGCACCATACGAATAGATCACAACTTTGCTAGGATTCCAACTGAACATTTCAATAAAATTTGTAAAGTTCCGTCTGGTATTGTAATTATAGCTCACATCGAGCCTGCAAGACAAAGGTGGGAGCTGAGTTTCAATTAAAGAGGTCAGTTGCCACAGTTAGCAAATGAACTTTTTGGACTCAAGATTGTGACGCTTTTCACTCACAATGAACTATAGCAAAACAAAAACATTGATATTTCAAAGATGTAAAGATATAGCAGAACAGTTTGAAGTCTTTAACCTATTTCGTCTTGGGACTACCAACTTGCTGTGCATTGCCACGGGTGACATTGTTCCAGATGCTGTTTCAAATTAAATTATTAATGCACCAAACAAAGGGCCAGAAATCATTAACATTATATTACAGCACCGACTTGGCCCTGAAACTGATGTAAATTTCTATTAAAACATATCAAGTTCCAACCGTAAACCTTCAGGAGTTTACAGTCAACTAAACTGTGATTGCGTAAACCAAATTGTGTGCAATCGGCAAGAAAAGTAAGTCAACGAATATTGGCACGTACGACAAGATCATATAAGTTCAATGCACACTTGTTTCTGCAACATAAATTGCTTTACTATCTACCTTCTGTTTTAAAACCACACGGTTCACCAATATCGGGTCACAAAGCAGTTCTTTCCCAAATGGTTATTGGAGATAATGTACTCGACTGCATACATATTGATAATTCGGTGAAACTTGCAGCCATTATTGATGGCATGGCTCTTGTACAACATATATATAAGCCAAAAACAGCACATACATTAAAATACCTGGCAGACTACTTTAAAAATAAGGTTTTTGCTCATTTGGACCAATCATGTTCTCGAGTTGATATTGTCTTTGATCAGTACGTTTCACCATAAATTAAGTCATCCATAAGAGCATCAAGATGTGGCAAAGCTACACCTATTTTAATGATTATAAGCAACATATTAACTCCTCTTTCTCAATCCTGGAGTGATTTCATAGCACTCTGCCGACAAAGATAGCCTCGTAAATTTCTTAAGCGAAGAAACCCTCAAAGCATTACGGAAAAATTTGATTATTTACCAAGAGGTTGTTGTTGGAGGGTTTTCATCAGGAAGGGCTGAGCATTTCATAATAAGACATATTTATGAACTTCATTTACAACAAAAGGAAGCAGACATGAGAATGACATGGCATGGAAACCATGCAGTTGAACATGCTTTTACATCACCTGAGTTTTGCTGTGATGATACTGACGTTATGGTTATTCTGGTTTGGGTGGCATAATATAGATTCCAGAGTAGGGGTGAAAAGAAGTAATCCTACGAGTGTAATACTAATCCATGAAATTTTAGCATAAATGCCTGAGAATATTCGTTAATCGTTATTGGGATTCCACAGCTTAAATGGTTGTGATACTGTAAGCCAGTTTAGGGGACATGGAAAAATGTCAGCTTGGAACGTTTATATGGAACATGCAGAGATACTTTCTACGCTGGGGAAAAAAAGACACCAGATGAATTGAAATGTTTTGTTTTACACATCACTACTTTATACACATTTTTGTCTATCAAATAATTATATAATATGACGGTGAATCAACATGGTAAAAAAACCGACAGCATTTTATCAACACATCGAACCTACACGACCATACTTGCTATTGACCAACTTAAAAAGAAATAAACCGGACCACCATCTGTGATCCTCGTTTCCGGGAAAACCGATGGGTATTTGAAAAAATTGACATTTTCCCAAAAGCATGTGCAAAATTTCAGCTATCTAAGCTTCTTGGTTTTGGAGCTACCTATACAGGTAATCACGTGACTTTGGGAGCTGAGATCATAATATGAAAAAAAATCAGGCTGTACATCCTAGATTAAGCTTTCTATTTTTCTTGCTCTAGGCCCTATCAAAATCAGTGGTCAAGTGGACAAATACATCAGGCTCGCAAAGAGGGGAAAAACGCTCAAGGATCCAAACTTAATGTTTCCTTAAAAATAAATAAGGTCACAACACATAATGTGTTTTTTAGTATTTACGATCCTAAAGAATAGCAGAAAAGAACAGGAGAAATTTTAAAAGATCTCCCCGAACCAGGTTACAATTTTTTAAGTGACAGTGAATGCAACCTTGGCCGATTTATTTCAAATAAGGGAAATCATAGAGGGGAAGGTGGAGAGGGTTCTAGAATCCCTCGTAGCAGCCATTGGAAAAAACACTCTCTATAACACAAGCATTCAGATGGATGTGTACTAAACATTTGGGCAGTTAGAGAGTTGGAGATAAACTTGTCACTCCAACTCAACTTCCACTATTTATATTCATTATTTTATAACCTGGGCCAAAGTGTGCATTAAATTAATCCTAAATATTAATTTGTGATAGTTAATTCAAGTTATCTTGGATCTAATCAAATCCAGTCCAAGTGTTGGTAGGGACTATGAAACTACCTGGTGCCCGAACACAATAAAAGTCTTACTTCAATTTGAAGCTACCTTTGAGATATAAATTGACGCACGTGAGTCCAGAGCTATCAGGCCGTATACTAACCCGTTAGGATCCAAACAAAGAATGAGATAACGCACAGTTATGACCACGTGCCTTTATATGTGGTGTCATGAACAGAAACCAAGTTTCACGTAACTACGATTCTTGGTGCTATTTAGAAAGGCGTGATACAAATTTGCGCACATAAAATAACAGCTAATACGCATTCAGAAAAAAGAAACACGCCGGAAAACTGACAGTTTGCGACGGTTAATCCGATCAGAACTTTACACAAGTAGTTGACTCGAGGCTTGATTTTACGTGTATTTGACGCTGATTAATGCTGATTTTATGCACCATGGAGACGTTGGAAGCCTACGTGGAGAGGTGTGCATTTTAAGCGCTACGCCAGATGTAGTAAAAGCAACCAGAGCCTCGTGCCACCCATGATATGTTCCTACCATTAATATGTTTGGCGTAATTAATCTTTTCAGTAAGCCAGGGATGAATTCAACCACAAAAAGCGGGCTTATGACCTGAAAAGGTAGGTCTTTCAGTCATAAGTATTTGTCTAGGGATGTATTGTACATTATGATAAAGACCAATAACAATGTTATTATTTGAATCGTCTGAAGAGGGGCCTAATCAGAATCGATTATTTTTTATTAATGTTTCTTACACTACAACCCTGACTGCATATATCTATGTAGAAAGGAATCAAGTCAGCATTATTTTGCGTTATAAAACGCAACGTGTGTTTTAATAATGATGAGGAATGATCAAATTCAGTGACGTAGTTCCCCAGTAAAATACTTTTATACGTGGGCGTTGCCACCACGTATTCACTGATATAAAATTGAATGGGTTTTCAGTGTTTAATAACAGTGGGGCAACGCTATGTTATATAAGAGACATAGCTACCTCGTAATAATAAAAGCCTGAGTCATCCAGCTTTTCAAAACAATCGAATATAAGTTTACACATATGTTTTGATTTGCTTGTTTATATTTACATACGAGTTAATTACATTTAGAAAAACTTTTTATACTAGGTGTGAAATGAGATCAAAAGAGTATTGTTTTTCGGAGATCCTTTGGAGAGTGTTAAGACGGTTTTGATAGTTAACTGCTAGGACCATCGAAGTAGGACTTGAGTAGTTCTTGTCCAGTTTGAGTTTTAGTATTTCGCCAATATAGACGTATTCAAGGACTGTTTGCTAAAATGACCGACTTGGGGTAAAACTTTAGTAGTATTAAACACTTATTCACATTATATATTTTTGTCTACAGAAATCCTTCAACACAAGAGTTTGACTATTTTAAACGTTCCTACCCAACAAGTCCCACCATTTGATAGGCTATCCTGAGAGATTGACATATATATATATATATATATATATATAGGAACGGTGAGAGTGCTAACCCCTGTGGCACCCCCACCCTGATACTATGAAGAGGCGACCATTTACCTTCCATCTTGACTTGAAAGTGTCGTCCAGGTAGAAAGCTCTTGATTAGATGTACATAAACCCTTGGGAAATTGGCCTGGATCAATTTGTAAATAAGGCTGGCGTGCCAGACCTTATTAAACGCCTTCTCTACATCCATGAGTACAGCGAGCGTGATTTCCCTTTGATTAAAGCTCTCTGTCGTGTCCTCCACTAGGCTCAGGACTGGGTGTACCGTTGAATGACGGTTCCGAAATACGAATTGGATGTCGGGGATGATTCGGTGCTCTCTGCCGAAGGCTTTAATCACTGCAGAATGATTTTCTCAAATAGTTTTCCTACACTGCTAAGCAGAATGATGGGCCACCTGTTCGGCGGGAATAAGCAGTCCTTACCTGGTTTGGGCAATGAAACGACGCCGCCAACCTTCCACGCCTCCGTGAAGTGGCCTGCCAGTAATTCCGCTGAAAACAATCTTGTTAAGAGCTGGATTACACATTCCGGAACGTGTCGCAACATCTCGTTCGAGACCCTGCCGTGACTTGCCGCTTTACGTAGCTTCAGCTTTTCCACCTGGCGGGTGACTTCATTTCTGGTGATAGGGGGTGGTAGCTATATAACAAGATCTGCTGGGTATACCCCAACCGCTCTTTTTACTGTCTTGGTAAACTCTTCATCTTGGGGCTCTGAGCTAGCCTTGAACTGGTCTTCAAGAGATTCCGCAATGGCCTCTGCCTTGGCCTCGCCCCGGTATTCCAACCCCCTCCTTCCGTGGATCACCGTGGTCCCTGCCTTTCCTTTCATACCTTTGAGCTGACTCGTCACCTTCCACACGTTGGCTTCCCCAGCCAAAGTGTTCGCTACATACTCATTCCAGTTGGTGATCCTCAGAGCTTTAACCTTTCTACACACATGGGCTCTTAGCCTACTGTACTCTGCACGATGCCTCGGGTCCCGGTGCTGCTGCCATTCCCTACGCGCTTCCCTCTTCAGGGCTATCAAGTAACTCAGCTTCGGGTTGTTCCTCTTCAACAAAACCGGTGGCGCTTCGAATGCATTTGTCTCTCGGTATGCCTCGAGTAATGTGGCTGTCAGAAGAGTGATGGAACTGTCGACTTCTTCCGGAGAGTTTACCTCCATGTTCAACGGAACTGCATCCGTAAATACCCGCCGATACCCATACCAGTCACTTCCGGGGATCTTCCACCTAAGGTACGACAATCTTGGGTTTGTATTCAGGGCTATCCTTCCGAAGACTGGGAGATGGTCGGAGTCAAGTTCGTTTAAGGCTTCGAATTCTTCTAGCAGCGTTTCCAGATCCGTCAGGATGACATCCAGAACATCGGGAAGATTCCTGTAATTGGATGGGTAAAACGTCGGCTTGTTATTCACCAGCACTGTGTAGTTCTTGATTGCTGCCTGGCCAGCCAGTGTCCGACCTGCCTGATTGGACACGCGTCTGTTCCAACTCGTATGTTTACAGTTAAGATCTCCCACTACGAGGAAATCCTTTTTTAACGTGAGCCTGTCCAGGTCAACGATGGTGAGTGGGACCGCAGGGCTTCTGTAGACAGCGGTAAACACTATCTGTTTCCCCCCTGTGGGAATAGCTATCGAAGTGGATTTAATATAGTCCATAGCCGGTAAAGTCGTTAGATAGTGTACAAGGTTACTGCGCACCAACACGGCTGTGCCCCCTCCCCGGGCAACTGACATCTCGTATCTGAAGACCGCATCTTCTTCTGTTCCGATAGGTGGGTCTCACAGATCAATGCTACGTCGACTCAATACGTCCCCAGAAGTTGTCGAAACTCATGTTATTGTTCGGCTATGCCATTAGCGTTCCAAAACAGTATGTTCAATGACACTTCTACACCTCTTCCCTGATCAGTTGCCATTGCAGAAGAATTCGGTTGCAGCTTCCAGAAGAAGCATTACTTTTGTTGTCTTGTCTGGAGCATTCTTCAGCCGTACGAGGTACTTCCTAAGGAGTTGGAGTAAGCCCACCACGTTGATTTCCTTGAGCATTTGGAGAAGGTCCTTCAAGTCCCAGGATTCTTCCGTGGAACGGTTTTCTTGTTTGTCCTTCTTGGCAAGCTTCTTGACAACCCCACTGTAAGATGGTTGATTCAATCCCACATATCCTGCTTATGTTGGTTAGCTAGCAGAAGATTGCTGGCCAGTTCAGGGTTTGAAATTCCCAGCCACGTGGGCAGCGGGGCTAGCCACTTTATTTTCCCCCTCTTTTTTTCTTTTCTGACACCTGGTTTTTCTTCTCCAGCTCTCGTAGATAAATAGGGCAGTTGCGGTAATTTGCCGCATGCTGTCCCTTACAGTTTACGTATTATTCTGGCGTTATTTTATCTTTTTTCTGGCACTCTACCGTCAGGTGACCTCCTAGACACTTGACCCAACGTGGTTTTTAGGCACAGTAGTTTTTAGAGTGTCCAAAATTTTGTCAGCGGTGGCACTGAAAATTGTACTCTGTGAAGCACGATACTCCTCAATCTTGACTACATTATGATTTGATGACCGGTACCTTAAAGACCTCACCTACCCCCTCTGTCCTCGCCAAGGTGCAGACAAATATCGGTGGCGGTCTCGGTGTCCCGGATTGTGGAGATTATTTCGAGTATAACTTTCTCACATCGGTCGTCGTGAATCCCCTGTTCTCAAGTTCCACCTTTATGTCTAAGTTGTGCATACTTGCGTGAAGGCCCTTGATGACAGCCTTGAAGGGCTTGTCCTTGGGAAGTACACACGTAAAGTGTTCCTACGTGTTTTGTTTGAGTAGCTTTAACAGGGCGGAGTAATCTCTGAATGAGGTCGTGACCACCTTAATCCCCTGTGCAATACAGTACACCTTGTAATCGTCTTGAAAGCCGCTGTTTAGGAGCTTTATAACATTATTGTATTGTGTTGCGTTAGTTACGACCACCGGAGGGGTCTTTATACGCTGCGGGGTCGAACTTTCCTCCATGCCTCCACTTGGTTGCCCCGTTTGTCTGGTCGTTGTTTCATCCTGTAGGCTAGACAAGCTAGCAAACTTATTATCACTTTTATAGCCTTCGACTGCAGAACTTCCTGTCCCGGCCTGGTCCTGAGCTTACGATTGAGTCAAGAGACTGTCTCAAAGGTTTTATCGGTTTCTATTATGTAGTTTTGGATTGGTGTTGGATGGACCCCCTTCCTGGCCTTGGTCCTCCATATCTTCATCGTCCGTTCCTTCAACGTCTACATCCAAGTCGGAGGCCATTCCCTCCTCTTGACGCGTCCCTTTCGGTATACCACACTGCCTGACTTCAGTCGGCACGGAATATATCGCAAAATAAACAAATTAAACCTAATTCACTAGACGTTGACTGCGCACTGACTGCCGACTAAAAGTCGATGACGATGTAGATGACTTACTGACCAGCACTGACTGACTAGTCGATGCCCAAGCAGATGAGCCAAGCATATGCACATTTAAACAGCCTGTAGTAACTAAGGTAGGACCTATGCTCAAATAATATGGCTAATGTTAACATCATGGGGGTAGCGTAGACATTAACACTGCCTCTGATAAATATACTAGGCAATTAGCAGATATAAAAAAGGCAAAATTGAACCTTAGAACAGTAAAGGATGTTTGAGACGAGGTATGGACAGAAATTAAATTTACAAATTTCATCTTGATTAAAATGACTTCTGTATTCTATGTTAGGCCAAAAGACAATATTTTCTATTTATTTTTACTAAATTGGAGCAAGCAGCCACTATTACAAATTATTATTATTATTAGCACCGCGTCTTACTACCCGTTCGGGTTATACGCACTTACGCTAATGTGTTATGGTAGGGTGATTGTGAGATGAAATGGAGGACCTACAGTTTAACGTGGAATCCGAACCACGGAAGCCTGGCATTCCCCACATTCACAAGATGTCTTGTCAGAGGGGAAGGAAGGGTTTGGTAATCAGATAAATCTATGCCGGGCCAATTACAAATTGGACGGATACATATTGTAGAGCTGTTACAAAGCTATGTTTGTCAAATGAACCTTTTGTTTCTTACTATCAGACAAAAAGTGTATTGAGGATATTAATTTGGGGGGATTAATAAACGCTTTGATAAGCTGTTTTAATTAAAAAAGTCATTTTTGTAGGGGGAAATTAATAAAAATTATACTCGGGCAGAATGAAAATGTTAAAGAATTTGATTACCGGAGTAAGGAGATTAACATCGAAACCTTTAAGTTAGGAAAAGAGGTCAAAGGAAACAAAATAATTAAATTTATGGAGAGTCAAAGAGCGTTGGATGCATTTCTTAATTGACTTTTGGGAGATGTAGGCAGAATGACGCGTCTAGAAAGACCAAACAACTTTCAAGACGGAATCGAAGCCACAATCAGCGTAGTAGACGCTGCCCCTGGAACTAAAAAGGGGTAGTTGAAGGAAAATATGTTCTGAAAGTAAGGATAAAAGTTGTAAAGTATGCAGAAAAAAAGGACATTTAGCTTGAGATCGCCGTAGTCGCTAGGGGAGACCAAACTTGACATAATCCACATGGAAGACATGTTTTTTCTGTGGCAAGTTAGGCCAATTTGCGAGGCAATGTGTGGTAACAAGTTGACAGGGTTACTTAAACTCCATAGGGGCCAGCAAAGCCACACGTTAGTCCCCGCTTAGAATAGTTCCATCAGTCTCTATGGACACCAGCAACAAAAACACGAATAACTACTGGATAACATTCCAGGATATGGATAGTAAAAATAACTCAATAATTAATAATTATATTGAGTACATGATTCCATTTCAAAATTTTTAGAGATTATCGATGTACCAAATCAAACTCTCCGGTTATGATCATGAATATACACTCTTAGTTGAAAATATGAAAAATGTAACGTAAGGACAATATTAAATACGATTAATAGAGTAATTAACCCTTCTTGTTTTATACAAAAGATCCGGTTCCCTATGTAATTTACATTCTCTGAAACATTGTGTCCAGACACCAGAAAACGAGTAAGTGTCCAAGTAAAATACCTCAAAAGTTATAAAGTGCAAGTTTGTTTATGAGTGAAACCTTGTTGACAGATAACATTTGAATGAGCAGCGTGTGTTCATTAAGTGAAGTGTGAGACAGATTATAACCATGCAAGGTCAACAGTAGACCTACGTGCCAGTTAGTATAAGTAACCTGGGTGGTGGTGATTTAAAGATTTCGATAATCTATAAATTAGGTGAGCTGTTGGTGCTACAGAGTAGAAACTTCATCGAGATGAGTGAAAATTCCATAGTAAAAGGAGATGTGCTGGGTTCAAACCTCAGACCAGAAATTCTAAAAAAAGACTACATAAGAATCAATATTTAGGTGTCAAGGGAAGATTTGATGTGTAGGAAAATGCACTTAATAAAATTTCCAGGAAACTATAGATTTCACGGAAAAATCGGTCATTTGTTGTCCGAGTAAAGAGAAGAGAAGCAGGTTCTTCTAAGAAGATACCACGGAATATTCAAAAATAGAGTACAAATATGCCCAGAACACCGCTTTTTCAGCATATTATTATTAGCACCGCGTCTTACTACCCGTTCGGGTTATACGCACATTTTTCAGCATAGGATTTGTACGGGAAATTCAAAACAGTTCACGCAATGGGCTTACAGGGTACCGTATAGTCAACAAAAATGTGTTCAATACATGGTGGAAAAGTCATTATCATCAGGTTTCACAGTTCCTAGGGACCCTTACGACAAACCATGGGCTTCACCAATAATGGCTGTCAATAAAAAGATATCTAATGGGAAATATATATATGTAGTTACAAAGCTGATTATCAAGCACTAAATTTGGTAACAACACCAGATGTATACACACTACCCGCCATCATACAAACGCTTGATAGACTAGGAGCTTGTAAGTACTTTAGAGTGCTGGATTTGACTTCAGAATTACACTAATTAGCAGTAAACCTAGAAGATCAATCCAAAACTTATTTTATTACAGAAACAAGGGGCTTATAAATAAATACGATTACCTTTCAGGCTTCAAAACGACCCTGCTACGTTTCAAAGGTTGATGGAGATAGTTTTACGAGGTTTTATCACCACGCAAGCATTGGTACATTTTTTCACTCTACTTTAAATAACATTTCGAAAGTCTTAAAGCAGTTTCCAAAAGATTAATAAAAGAAAATTTATCAATTTCTTTGGAAAAATAGGCGGTTTTCTAGTATTTAAACAGCGTAATTAGCACATATAATCTCCACGGAGGGAGAAAGTTTATTATAGATTATTTGAAGCAGTAAAAGAATTCCGTTCTCATAAGAATATAAAATATCAGTCTGATCAGTCAGACTGATCACCCGCTTTGGTGGAATGGACCACTCTGGCTTCACTCCTCATCCCAGACTTGGCCTTCACCACAATTTACGCCTGTGCTGGACGCACATCTTCTAGAAGTAAAACCTTCACCCCTAAACTTGCTGATCCCAACTCCGTCTCATAATGGGAACTACTCTCCATGTTTTCATAATGGACGACACTCCCGCACATCATCACCTACGTGCTGCGATTTGTCAACAACTATAGGGGTCACCCCCGACTAGCCGGGATTCTTAGCCCCGAAGAAATTAGTGAATCTACCATGACAATTGTAATGTACCAACTTGTAAACCCTATGTTTTTTTCGAAAAGTACGGATGAGACTGCAGTTTTAATATTTTATTTAGATTTTATATTTAAATTCGGGAATTCTCTTTAGTTTATAAAAAAATTAATCATTCATTTGCATTTTAGGATATTTAAGCCCTTCAGGCAGTATATAAGTCAATACATTTCTTTTATTTTAAATTTGCTTACTGGATGCATTGGACAATGCAACCAAAAGGAAAGAGCTGATCTTAGTTTCCGTTCTATGAGAAATACACCTTTTTCTTAGTACGGAGCGGTTGCATTACCCAGCCAACCAGAAAGCTAGAATTCAAACTACTCTCATGGGATAGGTCGATATTGCCAGTCCACTCTGGTGGGATCGTCGATGTCATCAGAATTTGAAAAATACATGTGGGAGAAACAAACTCTGACTGTTACACCAGTAGGAGACGCGCAGCGACTGGGATGGCGACAAGACGTGTGTTGCAGGTCGCCACATTTTTTAATCATGATATAGTTTACGGTGACTGGCGTAGGGACGGGACAGTTGTACAAGCTGAACTTGTTAATTATCATAGTAATAACGTATAAAGGAATACGTAATAATCATAAATTAACCTAAAAGTGTTCAAAGTATATTTATTGTACAAGTGGGAATTTCCTTATATGATAATCGCTTAGATAAGAGAAGCTGAGCTAGCCATATACATATGTTAAGATAATAAGTCATATTTACGTAGGAGTCTTCAATCGGTGCCAATCGAGGGGCATTTTGTTGGATATTTATAATTGGAGAGCCAACGTGAGGCTTTCTTGACTATTACAATTAATGACCCAACGTGGGATTTCGTAGGAATTTTACAATTGTTACCCAACGATGGGGCTCTATAGTATTCTACAATTGACAACCCATCATGGTGTCTTTAGAATACTTCAATTAGTGGCCCAACCGAGGGGCCAGAAACCCAGCATTCCCACGAGATTTCAGCGAGAGTACCCAGAGTACCAACGAGAAGTCAGCAAGAGTACCTAGTGTACCCATGATAAGTCAGCAAGAGTACCTAGTGTTCCCATGATAAGTCAGCGAGAGTACTCAGCATATCCACAAGAAGTAAGCGAGACTATCCAGCGTGCCCACGAGAAATTAGCTAGAGTACCAAGCGAATTTACAAGCAGCATCGGCTGTGTCTATTTGCACAATAAATCCACGTCGGACCAGAGGCTCTGCTTTACTACTTGCCAATAAATCATCAGGAGGGGTCAGTGAAGAAGAGGACGTGAAAACCACATCAGACATTATTAACAGCCAAGTAAAAAATTATAAACTGTAGGATGGTGATGATAGAGTAGACAGATATTGGTAAAATTTTAATCAATATTCTAATTATTGCGTTTGATTAAATAATAATAGGCTGTGGGGTATTTAGATTATTCCAGCATTAATATTGTTTTTTATGCAAAATTCATTGTACTATTTGAAATTTTTTTTTTAGCATAAGTGTTAATTGTAAGATATGGATAGAAAAAAGGAAGGAAATAAGGATTTGGAGATGGAGTACAGGTGTAGAGATCACAGAACAGACAATCAGGAGAATGTGCATGGGAGGGAGAACCAATGGGAACAAGCTCACACAAAGAATTAAAAGAGAAAGCGGAGCTTAGTGAAGGAAGTAAAATACAGGTAGATATTATGAAGGCCATTAAAGCTTTAATGAAAAGTAACAAAGAAGCTTTAATAGCAAGTAACAAGGAAATAAATCAGAAAATAGAGAAAACTAATCAGAAAATTAAAGCGAGTAAAAGGGAAATTAATAAAAGCTTAGAAATATTCTGATTTAATTATTACTGTAAATAATAATACTACTGAGATAGAAAAGGTTAATAAAACAATAGTAGAACAGGACAAACAGAATGAAAAGGTCATGGTAAATTTAGAGTTAGAGATTGAAAACAATAAAGTTAGATTAAAAGGGGTACAAGAGAACTTAGAGGGAGAGAGAGAGAGAGAGATCAGTAAAGTCAGGCTTACCCTAGCACACCATTAAGACGTAAATAGAGAACACATAAAGGATCAAGTAGAACATGTATTTAGAGAAACAGGACAACAAACAGGTGAAAGTGTAAATGTTTTGGTTACAGGATGTTTGAAATTGTTGAAAAGTTGCAGGAAAAAATAAAAGACTTAAAAGTAAAATTAAGTGAGGTAAAGGATTCTGGCGGGTGAGGGTGAGTAGTCATTCATGCACATGAGGAAATATTTCAAGGGGTGAGAGTGACAGCATATTATCTTAGATATCGAGATTCAGGGGTAGCCAGAGCGAAATATCTGCGGCGCAGTATACCCAGAGAATTGAGAGAATAATATGGGGAAAAATTTTATCTGAAAAATATAAGATTGAGCTATTGTTGGTAGGGTTAGATAATAAGGCCAAAATGGGGGGCAATAACATGGAAGATGAATGGACGAATTACCAAGAGGCCAAAGATATTTTTCTGAGAAACTATTGGCGTCAAAACATAGAAGATATGTTCTCGCAACAGATTTTCAATGGAAGACTCGATTCCCGCCAGGGGACTTTGAGTGACTATTTAAGTAAATTTGTAGTGCAGGTCAAATATTTGACGTATCCTGTAGAGGAATATAGGCTTATAAGTCACATGACCAGTCACTTTTACGATGGTAGTACAGAACGTTTTAATTGGCTGTGAGTTGAAGAGCATAAAATATATGGATAGAATACTAGTTGTTTTCGACTACAGATGGGAGAAAGAACAGGATAAACAAGGAGTGTCATTCGCATTCTTCACGCTTTTATGACTACAGAGGACAATCAAATAATGCCGCATCGTGTTGACAATATTCCTAGGAAAGAAAACATGATGTGAGGGGGTTGAAAGCTAGACACAAAGAGTTCTTTTGTTCGGTTTCCTTTTATGATCTGGTGGTATTTGCTTTGAGGAGTGACCCCAAATTTTATGAACAAAATATATATGACTTTATTTATGTTTCGAACAGTATCAAAATTAAGATACAAATACAAATTATGGGGATTTGTTAGCATAAAAAGCACTTTATAGAACTTTTAGAGGTGTTTAATATCTATAAATTTCCCTAGGCTTCGGCAGTTAGGGGGTAATGATGCCATAAACAACTTTTCAGATAGCTTCTAGAACAGTTTATTATTTATAATTTTTTTTCCTATCTTCCGGCAAATCCCCCCTGAAATTATTCGATGGCTTCACCTTGGATGGGGAATTAGAAAAAGGGGACTAACACTGGACTGTAACAATGCAAAATATTTGGGTTATCCTGAAACCTGCCGTGGAGGCTGGACCTGAATGCCCGGGATTGTGGAACAATCCTGTATGAACCGGACATCGGAATACTGGCAGGGGCAACTAACAAATAGAAGAATGAACCAAAGGGCAGTGAGAGATACCGGCCGTTGAGGGCTTGCGTCGCTTGGCAACAAGTCTCTACAAGACGAGACGACTTGGGCATTGCTTGGTCAACTGGTGGAGGGGGATGCCTGCAGATTCATACATCCAGTACTGCCAGGAAAACGACAGAAATATCACGTCCAAAGTGAACAACAACATGTGTAAATGCAGTTTACTAAATAGGTGTTAAAATTAGTAAAATAGATTGTTGAGGACAACATAGGAGAGGGGGGAAGTAGAACATAGGAGAATATTATTTTCAAGTATAAGCTATATTTAAATAAAATAGGTCTAGGAATAGGTTTAGGATCCTAACCGAATAATTATTATATATATAAAAGTATTAATCAAAAATAAAGAATACTGCATACTGTATAATATTGCATATTGAAACTCAACTCGGTCTAAATTGTCAGAAGCCAAGTTTAATCAAGCCGCAATAAAACAAGCTCTGGCTGTTTGGAGAGCAGATCAGATGGACGAACAATATTAGGTACCTTGGACTTACGCTGGACACCAAACTGAACTGGTGATTACACTGCACTTAGAGACTTAACAAAGCGAGGCAAAGGCTGGGAATCCTAGGCCCACTGCTCAACAGGCGTAGCGCCCTGTCTACAAGGAACGGTCTGACGCTGTACAAGCAGCTGCTCAGACCGATCCTCGACTATGCGTGTCCCGCTTGGGGCCACCTGGCGGACTCGTATATGAGGAGGATGCAGGCATTCCAGAGCGTGTGTCTGAGGATCATTGTGGGCGCACCTTGGTATGTCCGGAATGAGACTCTACACCGCGACCTGGATATGCCTACCATCAAGGACCACTTCCGGGGACTGGCACAGTCTTTCTACGTTAGACTTCCCGGTCCCACCAATCCTCTTATCCAGGGGCTTGGGAATTACGTCATCGACCCTGGAGGGCGCCACCGACGTCCCAAAGCCCTGCTTGGATAAGCGAGATGTGACAACAGTGGTTTGGGAGGCTCTCACCAGCCCCCCCATAGAGTATTGTCTCCGCACGTAACTCTAAAAAACCCTTATTCGGTTCCCCAACATACTTTCCCCTCCACACAAATATTAATAATATGTTTTTCGTTGTTTCAGAACTTCGCCAAACGCGACAACCCGTTTTAAATTTTTGCGAACCACACGGTGTGACCAATTGGTCGGTACGTGTTGGAACTTGCTCTCGTGCTCCCCTTCAGGGAGCATCAGAGCATGCTAATATGCGACTGGGACTCACATTTTGTATTCGATTGTAACGATTTGTCAGAAGAACATTCCAGTAACTAACCAAGAACCAGTGCACTAACAAGCGGTGATCACGATGTTTGAAGCGTCGGTCTCTCCTCCTCGCCACAGGTGAAGTAAAGTTTGTGACTATGAGAATTTATTTATAGTAATTTTTGATAGGGTTTTCGTGACTTGTTTTTCTATGTCCATAAGACATAGTCTTAAATACCTGAGCAATAATCAGACGCCCTATACTGTATGTAACATGTTCCAGGTAGTCTTACCCATTTGATCGAAAAATGGTGGGAATAAGGTTATCTATAGCTTAGTTCCATGACCTATTTGGGTCTTTGACTGACACCAGTCTCTAATATTTCTATGTGTGTACCTTTGAACGGTGATCAACTCGTGGGTACGCTACTAGTCCAGAGTAGTGGCCCGCGGGGTATTGTTTATACTGTCTGGCCCCTTCAGGTGCCGTTTGTATTATTTAATGTTTAACTGTTTGCAGTTGTTATAGTCTGACTCCAGACTTGTGTTAAAATATAAATATACTATAGAATGACCAGGCAGTACTAATGAGGAATAGACCGGCCATAGTATATTTACAGTCTAGATTCCTGGTAGCTCGCCATTAACTATTTGTAAACTTATTGTTCCACTTCTAATAACTTAACCGTTGTATCTCGTAACTCAATATGGAGTTAACTCATGCTAGCTAGCTCATTTAACAACCAACATTGTATCTCTTTAAACTAGGACTTTCTAGAATTAGGTATTGATAGCTATAATTCTTTTGGATGCTTATTAGGTTAAAGTCTAGTATCCGCAAGGCTGGAGTGGTGTTGTGTATTGCTGTAAGTCAACAATTTCTTCCAATTTAATTGTTCGTTGTGTTGAGGTAGACGTACTTTTGTTTTAAAATGTGTGTTTGTTCTACTTTAACGAGCTACACCTTTTCTAATATAGACACAACCATACGTGTCATGGTCGCAGGTCAAACCTAGGTGCTTCCCACCTAATGTTCCCAATAGGGACAACAATGTCTAAAGTAAGATATAATTCCCATCAATAAGCAAGGTAATGTTTTATATAAATGATCTCGTCAAGCCATTAGTAATACTTTGTTTGAATTTAAAACACTGGTTTGTTAAACTTGTATATCTCGCTTATGTGTCATCATTACCATCCTTCTTTATATATATATATATATATATATACGTAACTGTATTTGTCCCTTATTCTATCAAATAGGAGAAGCGGCGACACAAAGCCTTTGTTTGTACATCTTTAATGCAACATTCATTTATGTGACTTTTGCGGGTTGTCTTAGTCCTCAGTCTCATATTCCCTCCACGTTACCAAAAACTATTTTTTTTCCTGCTTCTGTGCTCGCAGCCGGGGTTCAATCCTCGGACCCGGCATAGATTTATCTGATTACAAACCCTTCTTTCACCTCTGACAAGACATCTTGTGAATGTGGGGAATGCCAGGCCTCCACCGTGGTTTGGATTCCACGTTAAACTCTAGGTCCTCCATTTCATCTCAAAATCACCCTACCATTACACATTAGCGTAAGTGTGTATAACCCGAACGGGTAGTAAGACGCGGTGCTAATAATAATAATAATAATAATAATAATAATAATAATAATAATGTTTCCTGTTCATCGAAACATGTTATCCTACGTTTCATTGTGTAAACAAAGATTGAAAATACATTTTCTAAACCGTGTTACGGGGTGTGTTTTGGCTGTCGGGTAGGTTATTGTGAAGGGGTGAGTGGTGGATGTTGGTCTTCTTGGTCTGTTGTGAAGGTGGCCAGTCCAGTTATGTACGGGAGGGTGGATGGAGGAGGGGTGGGAGGTCTAGTCTATTGGGTACGTGGGTGTGTGGGCGTAGGCTCTTCGTCTGAGGGTCTTGTCTGGGGATGTCTGCGAAGTCCCAGTTCATCTGGGACCAGGGAATCATGTTGGGGCGTAGTTGTCTGGGATCGGAGGGGTGGCTGGAGGTTGGGCGTATTGAGGGAGAGGACAAAATGAAGTAGTGAGGGGAATTGGCCTTTGTAGAGTAGCCTGAATCCGTAGGTTTCGCCGTATTCTTCCCTCCTCTTTTCCATCTTCCCTTGGAATTGGTCATGAAGAGTTGATACTTGATAAGTCCCGGTAGGGATGTTCGAGCGATCTTTTCGAAAATCGATTCTTTTCCCTCGTTTGATCGAGTTTCTGTTTCGATTAAAAGGCCTAGATCTGTTTCACGTATCGATTCTTTTCCTAGCGATTTCAAATGATCGAATCGAAAGATTGAAAAAATCGAAACATTCGAATCGATTCAGGGAAATTTAATTTTGTTGGCCTTAGGAAATGTTTTTGTTTATTATTAGTACTAGGAAAATTTCGGACCCATGTCTTGCAATCTTGGGCTACTAATTAGTTATTATTTGTCTTCAGTTAGTAAAGCGAAGAAAATAATTAACTCATCTGCTCCATTTACGTCTAGGATCTGTAAATGATCACATCACGTTTTTATTCTGTAAAATATTTATGATGGCGTGTAGGCTAACAAGTCAATTGTTTGAAAGCATTTCATAAAAACCTTACTTGCCCCATGGAGTTTTAGTAGCTATAGAATGCTTACATCTACAATCTACACTTCCACCAAGCTAGTGATTCCCAAGTTTTGAGACACACCCTCCCACAAAAGGTGTGAGGTTTCCTCAAGACAGATGCCAACAAGTGTGTTTGGTGTTAATACAATCACTGGATCTCTAACAATTAATTCAAACAAATAAGGTGTACTTATTTCACAGTTTCTGAAAGATTAATTCACTGTGACTGAAGAAAGAAAATAAGTGTGTTCTTTTCTGGGCTCTAGTGGTTAAAGTTCTGGTTTTCTCCAATGAAGAGCTTGATTTTCTTAAGAATCTTCTGGAAACTCTGGGATCCCCCTTTAGAGTTGGAGGGCATAGCACCTTTAAAAAATAAATCATTTTACTAACTGCCTCCTTCCCCTTACATAAAAATTGTTTTCCACCACCAATGATTCTTCTCTTCGAGTAAAACATTTAAAGTGCTCCTCATTGTGAATACAAATATTATAGTAAGCCTACCTCTACACACAAGTACCCCTAAATTTACGAATGGTAAAAATAAACAAAAACAAAGTGTACATTTCATGTAAGGCACACACATTAATTTAATCACTGCCCTTTGTGGTTACCATAAAAAAAATTAAATATCTTCTAGAGGCATAGTCATAAATTTTTGCTGCCTCACCCCCACCCTTCCCACCGGTAGAAATTTCTTGGTTTGGTAAGTTTAGTCAGTTAAAGTATAGTAAACTTTATTAAAATAAATCGTTAGATCGATCTTTGAATATCCATGCGATGTACTAGATTTTTGCCTGAATCGATACTACGGCTTTTGATCTAGAGAGATGCAGAGAATAGATTCAAAGCTCTCTAATCAAATATCTATATAAATGCGTTATCCAGTGTGGCTATCGGTTGTGTAAGAAGCAAAATTGACCAGACGGTGGACGTATATTAAAACATTAATTTATTCAAGGCTCACCTTTCACTATCCTTGAAAAACAATAAAGAAAACATAAAAAGAACCGGTAGTATAAATGCTTATACTCTAAGCTAAACATTTAATTTGATATGCAAATACAAGATATAATATATAGCAGTCTGAAGAACGTGGGGATCTTAATCTAATTATTCTTTAAAAAATAATCTATATTTAACATAAGTTTTTCCTAAGCTCCTGTAGCGCCATCCCGAGTTGGGTTATTGCATCGGCCGCGGTGGCTCACTCGGTGCGAGTAAGCTTGGTCGGTTACCCGCAGATGATACATAGCAACCTGTTATGTTTGTGTCTTAATGTCTACACAAAACTTACCACACCCTCCTATCCAGTAAATATAAATTCATTTAGAATATAAGCTCAATCTAAAATATTATAGACAACCTGGAACAAACATTTTCGGCAAGAACTGCCCGCCCAGCTGTGGAAAGTCACAATTTGGCACAGAATTTATCCGTCCCTTGAAATCAACGTATGACGTTCAATTTAAAAACATAATTGTGGAAACAGGAATTCAAATGGAATGGGCCATTATTTAAGAGTTGGCCGTAAATGGATGGGGACTGTGATAACTCTACACATCTGTTATAAATACCACCAATTAAAGTGAGTAACAGAGCAGTATGACTCACATCTTCCCTTTAATTAACTGTGAGCGAAAAATCGGTAAATTGATTCACCTTTTCTTTGAGCTACAAGCGCATATCAAATCCTAAATCCTCATCTTGCCTAATAATGGTGCTTGAAGATAATCTGGCATTATATTTTTTTTCGTTATATTGATATACCTCTTCAGATATTGATATAATATATTTGCTAATGAATTTTCCGAGAGTAAACAATCCATCTTCTTCGTAAATTATTTTACCAGCACTGTAACTGGTTTTAACTGCGAAAATATTTTGATTAGAGCATTTAAAAAATATTCTGTTGGCTTACCAAGCTCTCTTTGAGTTCTTGAAGTCATTTAACACGCGATTCTTCTTGAAACATAGTTAAATTCCTCACTATGTTTGGTAATTATGTATTTTCAAGTTTTACTACTTAAAAAACGCTACACATTCCTTACAAATAAGACACAAACATATGTCTTTGCACTGTACGAAAAAATAATCAACTGTCCATTTTTCATTAAAAACCCGGCATTTGCTTTCAACTTTCTTTTACTTAACAACGAGATATTTAATAAAACATGGAGACCAAGTTTAAGCTATATCTAAGAAAATGAATGTTGATACAGCCAAGGACGATGAATAAGATTCAAATAAACACTATCGAAATATCACTGCATTGAACATGGACAGATTACTGATGGCGTTGTGCACTGCTCCCTGCGCCTACGCGATACAAAGGCCAAGATCAGTTCTTAGTGCCTTTGTTGCGATAGTACTGCATTGAACATGGACAGATTACTGATGGCATTGTGCACTGCTCCCTGCGCCTGCGCGATACAAAGGCCAAGATCAGTTCTTAGTGCCTTTGTTGCGATAGTACTGCATTGAACATGGACAGATTACTGATGGCATTGTGCACTGCTCCCTGCGCCTGCGCGATACAAAGGCCAAGATCAGTTCTTAGTGCCTTTGTTGCGATAGTACTGCATTGAACATGGACAGATTACTGATGGCGTTGTGCACTGCTCCCTGCGCCTGCGCGATACAAAGGCCAAGATCAGTTCTTAGTGTCTTTGTTGCGATAGTACTGCAATTTTGTTTTCTTTGGGTACTCAAATAGTGTCGTAGTCTCCAACTACCTTGAATGTAGGGCCAATTTTTTTATCGTGAGACGCACATATGTGGTCAAATCAAACGGTGACCGGTGTTGGTGTCCATTGACAATAATTACTGATAACACCAAGGGCGGTGTTTACTTTGAAAGTTAATCTGTGCAGCCAATAAAATTACCTCCTCACTCCCCAAATAGGGAACGTTCCACAGCCCCTTATGAAACGTGGCTAGCAACTTCTGAGCAAATGAACACTACAGTATAGCTGTTTGGATGACGTGTTTCCAATACTGACACCATCCATATATCAAGGTATGTGTGTATACTATATGCAGGAGCACCATCGTTTCGGTAATCGTCATTACAATTATATAGTTATTTATTTACTTTAAATGCATCCAAGGCTCAGACAAACCCTTTCCGTGGGCCGCATCCTACATGATAGATAACATAGAGAACATTGATTGGGGACGATAATTTCTAGATTACTGCAAATAACATATCATTTGACAGGGTTAATGAGTTTAAATATTTAGGGATGTAAAATTCAAAATCTTCAAAAGAATAATCTTACCGTTTGTTCTCTATTGGTGTGAAACGCGGTCTCTTACCATATATGAAGAAAACAAGTTTAGGGTATTCGAAAATAAGGGATGAGGCTACTAGAGTAAGGAAGAGGTTACATAATGATGAGTACCATAGCCTGTACTCTTCACAAGACATTGTTAGTATAATATAGGAAAGTCTACTAGATAGGCTGGACAGGACATGCAATGTGAATGGGAGAATCTATAAATATGTTCATAGTATTGACTGGCAAACCCATCAGGAAAATATTATCGGGAGGACCTAGACGCAGATGGGAGGATAACATTATAATGGGCCTGAAAGAGATATGGTGTAATGAGGTGGATTGGATATAGATAGATAAAGATAGGGATAGGGTGTAATGAGGTGGACTGGATATAGATAGATAAAGATAGGGATATGGTGTAATGAGGTGGATTGGATATAGATAGATAAAGATAGGGATAGGGTGTAATGAGGTGGATTGGATATAGATAGATAAAGATAGGGATAGGGTGTAATGAGGTGGATTGTATATAGATAGATAAAGATAAGGATATGGTGTAATGAGGTGGATTGGATATAGATAGATAAAGATAAGGATAGGGTGTAATGAAGTGGACTGGATATAAATAGATAAAGATAGGGATAGGGTGTAATGAGGTGGACTGGATATAGATAGATAAAGATAGGGATAGGGTGTAATGAGGTGGACTGGATAGAGATAGCTCAAGATAGGGTGTAATGAGGTGGACTGGATGGAACTAGATCAAGTTAGGGATAGGTGAAGTACTTTAAAAGTGCGGCAATTAACTTTCAAGTTCCTAATGCCATAGAGTAAAGTAAGAATTAAAGTACTATAAATATTTTCATAGAGGTACAACCCATTAATTCATTTTTCTCCCAGGACAAGATACTGTTAAATGTGAATAATCCCAAGGTGAGTTTGATTGTCTTTCAAATCCTTTAGGTGATTATTTTTTGTGTGATATTTCTAAAATATCAATTCATAAAGCTTTTTTGTGTCTTGAAATTAATTATTGTAAACCAAAATGAAGTTTTCTTTAAGAAACTCTTTTTTACAACATACAAGATGAAAAAACAAAGCTTTAACCCCCTCCTTGTGATGTATGGTATATTAAACGTAAATGAAAGTTTACCAACATACTATTTCAAAAAATCAATCATCCTCTAAGTTATTAACAATCGATACTAAAGGTTTCCTTTCCGAGAGATTAAATGGTGGGTTTTACTTCTTCATATTCGAACGTGTAATTTTGTGTTTTGAGTGTATTCTACCGTTTTAATAAATATTTTTAATTGATATACATTTTATTACTGAGTGAAGATAAACTTGAATAATAACCCAATATGTCCACTGTCCACTAAATGTTTTACTAGCAAGTATGTAACAAGTACAAGTACTAACAAATTATCCAAATTCAATGTATCACTACGATCGGCATGGAGCACACATTATTGGATTAACATTAAACAATTATACTTTCAGGCAACGAAACTCCAAACATATTTTTTAAATCATATTTCTTAACAGGGGTGTCCAACAAGTCCTCAATCAATCCTTGGCGTAAGCATTAAACAGGCCACCCTGAAAACATTTTAGAGTAGCTTAACTTTTTCAAGCTTACTAAAATATTTTACATGATTTAAATTACTAAGACATTTTCAAAACATCACGCAATTTGGTTAAAACACCACAATTATTACTTAACTTGTCTATCCTAAATATATGTAAATACCTTTGTGTATTCTGTTCTCCAGAGCTTACCCATGTATAAAAAAAGCAGCACATGAGTAAATATATATATATTATTTACCTTTTACGAATGGAATTTCGTAATCAACTTAAACGAAACTGAAGACAATAATTACTGACCATCAACATTTCCTGAATAGCTGTCTTAATCGTCATTGCATTCATTTATAACCTCTACCCATAATTTCAACGTCATTCTTTTGAGAATATTAATATGGGGCAATCAACTTTACTTGGCATCAAAGTTTATTGTAAATATGAACATTTTATGTCGTTGTTTCTCGTCTTAATCCTGCAAACTTTTAAGAATAAAAATATGTTTTGTGCGTTTTCATTTTCAATTCTTCATAAGGGAAGATTATTACATTTAATGAAAATATATGGGTCTGCTTCAATTATTAATATAAACGATACAAAATTTGAAGATTATTTTAAATATTTTTATCTTCCTAATTCAATATACTTGAGTGAGATTAATCGTTATCATAAATAAAAATTAAAACTTTGTATTTTCAAAGCGCTTTTTGGGAAGGAAGAGATTAATTATATTAACAAACATGATTTTATAGGCATTAAACTTTGTAGGCTCAACTTACATTTTATAAAGTATAGTGATGTAAAACTGTAATAAGCTAATTTTGTGACAGCCTGTATCTTGGTAAAGTTTTACTATAATCTGTTTTTATTTCAAAATTAAAAGGGTAAAATCTACACCCACGTATAAACAAACTAAAACGTCACATATGGATAATTAACGAGAAAAAATTATTTCATCCTTGCTAATTAAATACACTCAAGAAGGTAGATATATAATTTTCAATTTATGTGATGGCTTACTCAAAATTCATATGGGAATTCAAGTCCCAGAATATGTTGTTAGCTTATAAATGATTAAATTAATAATAGATTAATTCAGTTATATATTGAAGTGTATTGACGTGAGTAATGTACTTTTGCTACTTCTGTGACTCATTTACATAACAATGGGGGGGTCTGATTTTCCCTAGGGTTGTATGTGATGGGGGATTGGGAAGGGGTGAGGGTGGAGCGAGGGTAGTCCTACTTCTGTGACAGTGTGGAGGGATGGGGGAGGGGTTGGAGCGAAGACAGTATCGATTATAGGACAGTGGTGAGGGGGGGCGGCGAGAGGGGTGTGTCGATACGATTACACGGGCCTGTTTTTTTCCCTGTGATGGGGGATGGGGAGAGGTGAGGGTGGGGCGAAGCTGGTATAGTGTGGAGGAGGGCTTTGGGACATAATGCCCGCGTGCGTGTGGAAGTCTGGGTTCTCTCTCTCTTCCAGTGGACAGGGTTCTCCGGGGGAGGGTAGCTAAGACAAGTATTATTCTCTGATGGTCCGACTTCAATTCTCAGTCAAGGAATTAGAGAATATTCTCTCTCCAAGCTCATGACGTCCGGGGGGTGAAGGCTGACAGGTGTAGGGTTCTCTCTCTCTCCCAGTTGACAGGGTTCTCCGAGGGTGGGTAGCTATGACAAGTATTATTCTCTGATGGTCCGACTTCAATTCTCAGTCAAGGAATTAGAGAGTATTCTCTCTCTCTCTCTCCAAGCTCATTACGTTCGGGGGTAAAGGCTGACAGGTGTGGGGGTTCTCTCTCCCTCTCTCTCTCTCCTTGTGTGCAGGGTTCTCTCCCGGCGGGCGGGGTTCTCCGAGGGAGGGTAGCTATTATTCCCTGACTTCAATCCCCCGGACAGCTTAGACGATGTGTTCACCGATACAACTTAGACGATACGTTCACCGACAGCTTAGACGGCGTGTTCACCGATGGTGTGCGGAGTCCCCCTCTCCCTCCCTGGTCTGACTTCAATCCCCCGGACAGCTTAGACGATGTGTTCACCGACGTGTTCACCGAGAATTGCAACTTAGCGGTCTGGCTTCAATCCTGACAAGTATATTCTCTGATGG